>CBVK0101870842.1:0-18566 GCA_900067695.1 Picea abies
AATAGATTGCAAGTTCCAATGAACAATATCCAAAACACATAGGTTGAGGGTGAAAATGTTCAAATATTTAAAGATTTGAAGATTACCATGGATAAATATGTGTTGCATTCATATTTTTATGCTATGGATATGGATGAAGTGGATATTATTTTGGGATATCCTTGGATAGAATTAGTGGGTACCATTAATATTAATGTGAAAAATAAGTTTTTGAACTTGTGGTACAAGAAAAAGAAAATCACATTGAAGGATGTGTCTCTTAGTAAGAAATATGGGTCCATGGATGCTAGCAAAGAATTTATTGCCGAGTCTGATGTTGAATCAGAGGTAGAGTCTACAAAAGGAGATGAAACAAAACTACAAGAAGGACATAATCAGGAAGCTAAGGAGGTCATTGACTCAAAGGCACAAAGTGTTTCATATTTGAAGAAAAAAGAACAAATTCCTATAGTTGTTGTATATCTCCATCCACATCATATAGAGACACAACAGTCATCGAGGTAAAGGCATGTGCATCAACACATTTATGCACCAATAGGGAACTAGATAGGAAACCGATCAAGAGGTTCATGGAGGACTACCGGTAGTACGGGAAGAGCTCAAGCTACAAAAACAATCCCATGGAAACCCCGACATGATGCAGAGCAAAATCAGGGTGGGAAGGAAACAGTTGGACATCATGTTTGTCTTCCATTAGGATGGATGGATGGTCATACTTGGTACCAGTTGGCTACAGTTCTTAGACGGTCATATTGTATGGTTTCTTCTCATGTTTTGAGGACGAAACATGTGAAAGGGGATGGAATGTAGCATACCTAGGGAGGTAATATGGGGTACCTAGGGAGGTACCCAATGGGAATGTGGTTATGCATTACTAGTGGAAGTCATTTAATATATGAGAACGTGGTCATTCAATGTAAGGTGAACTAGGTCCACTATATTAATAAAGGTCCACTATGGTATTTGGATGTAATAAATGTGAGAAGGCTATCTAGAAGGCTCCTAGGAGATAGAGAGAGTTATATAAAGAAGTGTAAGCAGTGTAATGAAGCATAGTGAAGAATATTGTCATTGTACAAGCAAGTGTTGATTGAGGAGTGCATTCCTTCCTTAAGGAATAATATATGGTGTTATCGTACCTCAAGGGTTTTGGATATTTCTTATGTTCATTGTTATGGTGAATGGTTTATGGTTTATTCTTGGTTATTTATGAAGTATATTTGCAGATCTGGTATAGGTACTTAACAAATTATTACAACTAGTGTTTCAATATCCTCCTATAACACACTAGGATTTAAGCACGAGGTCGCATCAGGGAAAGTAGGGAGATTACCCCTCTCTCCTTATTTTGGTGTTTGTGGTACCACTTCGATTGCTACGTATACGGGGGTTTCATTGGTGTCTCACCTTCAAAGCTTCAAGCTTAGTTATGCTACCCTTATGTATGGTCAAACCTACAATTTTTAGCCCAATCATTGATTGTGAGTTGGTAATCTTAGTGACCTTTCCCAGGTAGCCATAGAGGTGACTGCAAGTGGATCATTCTTGTAGTACATGGGGAAGACGTTCGTTCACAGTATCAATTCCACCAAAGGGTGCCCTCCTTAATAAAGGGTACTTGCACTAGTTAGGGTTGTTTCATGTAGATCATCATAATTTCTCCTCATACCTTTGTTATCCAATCTTGTGGGGACTTCATATCCCCCATAGGGTTGGTTTTCAGAAATCCCCTTAGCCATTTGGTTTTATTGTTGTTACCCTAGATTTGATTAGGGGTGTGCTTTTTTAGTCTAAGTCTAGGTCGACCTTAGTTTGAATTGTGTTTGGATTTTCACATATTACATTCATCATGGTTGAATTATCGCACTGGTCTCGTCGAATACAAGGAATTCACTGGGGATTCACCCTATTGACCAATATCTTATCACATTCATTCATAAAGGGGGTTTTTAATTGTGAAAAATAAGGTCAATATATTATATGTATTGGGGGGGGGATGTGCGTTCTTAAGGGGATTATAGGTATTGGGGGGTATAAAAAGGGGCATCAAGTTAAAATAGGGATTTATTTTACTGGAAGTATGTATTAGGAGGGGATTTCAATAAAAGGATTTTGGGAGGTATTTATAAATATCTAGTGAAATTAGGGGTATTCTTTAATATCCCACAAATGAAAGAGGTAGTTCATTGAGTGAATACCCCATGGAGGACTTGAGCCAATCATGGAGATGCAACCACCTCTAAAGTGGCACGAGATAGGTGACAAAGAATTCAAAGGACCCAAACTTTAGTTTCACGAAACTGGTTTCATCAAGGTGGAAGTTTTAGACGAACGTCCTCCACAAAATTTTAATCCTCCTTCCAATGAGCCAAACACACCTCTACTTGTCCAAGTAAAGGAAATAATTATTGCACCTTTTTCTTTGTTCATTGATCCTCCCACCATGTTAGGAACGAGTGTTTCATCTAGTGTAGCTGAGACTACGATCCCATCATCAAGTAGGATTAGGGGAAATCCCCTCACAAGAAACCCCTTGATGTCCTTGTTACCACCTCTTAGATCCATTCTACCTACACTGTCCATTCCATATTATACATCCCCCTCAATCTAGGGGACATCAGTTGTGTCATCCTCCCCATCCGTTAGTATACCTAGTGTCCCTACACCCATCCCATCCACATAGATTCCTACTTCTAGATCTTTTTCTGGTGGGGGGTGAACTTTAGTTTCAACATGGGAGGTGGAAATCCTTCCACCTATGTCAATCATATGAGCGGGCTGACATCATCTGGTGTGGGTGTACCTTTTGGGTGGAATTTTTCTAGTGGTTTTGGGGCTGTCCCTAGTCTAGATGGGGGCAATAGTACTTCAGGAGGTTTTAATTTTCCATGGGTTAGCACACCCTTCCTTGGGGGCACATCCTTTGGGGGGAAGTTTTCACCATGGGGATGTTTTCCCTTTGTTAATAGACCCAGTCTTGTGGGTTTCTTCCCTGGAACTAAATTTGGGAATATTTTTTCTGGAGGGTTCACATTCTCCCCTAGAGGCAACCCCCTTGGGGGAATGTTCGGTTTTGGGAGCATAAATGCTCCTAGAAGTTCCACCATTATTGGAGGAACTCACTCTCCAACAATTCCTCATCCTTCCAACAGTACAAATATAGGGGGACCGCAAGGTCCATCTGAGACAGTAGAGACTTTACCTCCCTCCCAATATTCAGTCACACCATTTCCTTTCCATGCAACATCAAAATTACCTAAGTTATCACATTTGATGAATGACGCTATTTCCCATGACCCTTCATGGTCGGTAATGCATGAAAAACTACCTTCAGATATCCCGAAGTTATATGGTAAGTTGGGAGAGGAACCCTTCACACACATCATTAATTACCATTTATGGTGTTCATCCAACTCATTGATGGATGATAGTGTGAGGTTACGTCTTTTCCAGTGATCCCTAATTGGATTTTCCGCAAAATGGTACATTGAATTAAAATGTGTTTCTTTCAAAATCTTCAACAACCTAGAAATGGAATTCTTAATGCATCATTAATTTCCCATATGGTATGAGATTGGAACTAAGCCCTTGACTTCACTACATCAAGATAATTCCACTCACATTTCCTATCATATACATGAGTGGAAATGGAGACGTAGGATGATTAAGACTCAGATTCTGGAAAAAATCCTCATTGAGTGGTTCACAAATTCCCTCCTACCACCCATTTCCAAATATGTAGCTATGGTCAGGGTGAACACCAAGGAGTAGGACATTTTTCACTCCCAACATTTTGACTTGACTTATTCACAATCGAGTACAATTTATGATATCATCCCAAATGCTCCTCGACTATTGATTGATCCCAAGAATCCAAACCCAGGACCCCATGTCAATGGTGTGGCTATTTCTGTTTTACATGCCTCTTGTTACTGGAAAAATCGGTAAGTGCTGACACAAACTAATATCCCTAACTTCAACAAAAAATTAGAACAAAACATGACAAAATATAAACTTCTCCTTAAATTTCCATTGTAATATATGTTGGTTCAATGAGGGATAAATGACATACCGTTTAAATGTCATTTGATCCTTTCTAGTGTAGTCCTTGCTCCATATCAAGGTCTACGGGATGTTGAACCTGTTGAGAAACAAAAACCAACAAAGAGAGAGAAATGATATATATATTCCATTGAAAACCTATGCATAAGATCAAGGAGTTATGCAATAAAAATGGAGACACTTTTATAGGGAAGAAATGTATGACGACATTCTATTGGTGAAATTGGAGAATACAACCTATGCCTTGATTTTGCAAGGCCCCTTCCAATGGCCCTTTGCCTCAACACACACACCTTTTCTCTAATGCTTTTGATGAAAAGTATACACATCCTGACTTGGAAAGCTAAAGAAAAGCTATCACAAGAACAATCTTCAACATAAATATTCATACATATCCATCCTCCCTTTTCCCATGAGATATCCCTCCTTATATAGAGTGATGAGGGATGGATGAAGAGATTAGGATGATCCCACTAAATCAGAGAAGCGAGTGATATCCAAACCGATCAGAGGCCACCTCATCCTTTCGAATATTCCATTCTAGTGGTAGACCATGTTGTCATTAATGCCAATGGTTTGATTGATTTATGTCAAAGGATTGATGTCAAGTGATTGATTGATGTCAAGTAATGATTGATTTATTGTTGTGACTATATAGATGTCAAATGGAATCATACATAGATGAATATGGATCAATGAGTTGTCATTGATACGATGCATTTTTAGATTGATGAATCATTATAGTCTTATCATGGTTGATAAGGTGCACAAATGGATGAACTCCAAAGTGGTCCCATCCCAAAAGGTCAAAGAAGTCAAAGAGCTTGCAAAAAAAAAATTATGATTTAAATGATAAAGTAAAGTGACAAATTCAAGAAGGATTATTTAAATAATAAAATGAAGAGACAAAATCAAAGAAGATTATTTAAATGATAAAGTGAGGTGACAAAGTCAAGGAGGAATATTTAAATGATAAAGTAATGGAGAACTCTCTATTTATGGAAAGTGGTTAACCCTAAAATGGGGAAAACAAGTTAAGTGACCTAGAAGTGGGTTAAGTGACCTAGAAGATGAAGAGTATAAATAAGAGGCAAGGGTCTCTTGTGAATTAAAACATTTTTGGAGGATCTTTGTGTAGATCTTGTGTGTGTCTCTTGAGCATGAATTGAAGATCTATTCTGAGAGAGAGAGTGTGAGGATGATCTCATGGATGCATCAAAGTTTTGGAAATGTCTGAGATCGTGACAACAAAAGTCTCGGAGGTTCAGAAACCCTAGTTTTTGAGGTGTACATGGGCTACAGTGAGCTAGGGCACATACATATGCGGGTTGTTTGAAGACAGGGTACGTACAGTGGATGAAATCATGGAGATTGATGGTTGAGTTGAGGACAGACTCTTGAAGATTGAAGTAGGTTCCATATATGCACTCTATGGGCTCAGATCTTCCATAGAAATTATGGGATGGTTATATTATTGTCTTGATGGATACTATTGCTTGTTATGTGGTGAATGCTTAAGGAATTCTTGGTATAGCTATTATGATATGATTTGAATTGGTATCATAGAATTACATCAGAGTGATATCCCTTGTTCCAAATGGGAGACATTATTCAAAGGAAGATCAAACACATTCAGAAAGAGGGAGCAACCCCAAGGAGAGTTCAAGTAGGGGGAGCATCCCCAAGGGGAGAATAACCCTTTTCCATTGATGTCAAAGGGGGAGAGATAATCACATTGATGCGATTGATGTTTATTGATGGGGAGAGATAGTCACATTGACTATTGATGTATAGCATGCCTTATCTACATGTTGACATCAATGTTGGTATTGCCATCAATGCCAAAGGGGGAGTTATGCAATAAAAATGGAGACACTTTTACAGGGAATAAATGTATTACTACATTATATTGGTGAAAGTGGAGAATACAACCTATGCCTTGATGTTGCAAGGTCCCTTCCAATGTCCCTTTGCCTCAACACACACACCTTTTCTCCAATTCTTTTGATGAAGAGTATACACATCCTGACTTGGAAAGCTAAAGCAAAGCTATCACAAGAACAATAATCAACATAAATCTTCATACATAGCCAGCCTCCCTTTTCCCATGAGAGTTCCCTCCTTATATAGAGTAATGAGGGATGGATGAAGAGATTAAGATGATCCCACTAAATCAGATAAGCAAGTGAGATCCAAACCAATCAGAGTCCACCTCATTCTTTCAAATATTCCATTCTAGAGCCTTTGAGACATTCACCTTTTTCCCTTGTTTGATCATCGCCGCGCCCTCAACATTAACAACCTGTGACAACACCACAAGCCATTGTGGTGCAGCATGTGATGATTGGGGATCCTCTCACCCTTAACAATGGAAAGGTGTGATGATCTTCTTTGATAGGGTTTTTCAATAAGGAAAATATGATTCCATTTCTCAAGGGAAAGTATTATTTCTTCAATATCCTTCAGGGAATAGATAAATAGGCAATACACATATCATCAATGGTCATGGGGGTGACAAAAATAATGTGTAACAAAATTCCCCCTAAAGCATGAAGTTGGAACGCATGACAGTTGAAATACTTTGTAGAATGTGTGTGTAGAGAACAAGGAGAACATCAGTCGGAAACCTGTCAACAAACATGCATTTGTATAATAACATACCATTTACTAAGGTATGAATTCCCATATTCATACTACAAGTGACCCGAAGCATAAGTGTCAAGTGAATCATGCCCAACAATCATACATTGTGGATCCATGTCATTATGATTCAACATAGCCACGAGAAATAAACTGTGGATCTATGCTATAAAGACTCAAATTTGGACATAGCCATGATAAATACATGGTGGATTTATGTGTCAGTACATACTTATGAATACTCCATTGCAACCTGGATCCATGTGACAGTATCCAGGGTCTTCATGTCCATCATCCAAAAGTACGAATCTAGCCATGTGATTACAAATGTTGAAGTCGAACATGGTAGAAACCACTTGATTATTGGTCATTAATGGATACCATTAACAAGTGTGAGGGAAATCACCATTGATTTCAATGACTCCCTAAGGTACTCTAGTACAATCCAACGAATGTGAATTAATGAGATGAAGTAGAACACTCGATGGAATTTTCCAATCAGGGGCCAATGATGTGAACCCACTTTCAAAAATGAGGAAACCTTCCATTGAGGCATGCATGCTCTAAGGTACTAAATGATTTCTAAGTCAGATTCCTAGATAATGATTTGAATTCGATAGGAAAAGACTTGTCATAGGAGGGCCTTAATGTATCACCCATCAATGACATGAAACATGTAACATATTTGAAGTAGATCAAAGTATAAAGTGATTCAGAATTGACTTAGGGAAGGCCAACATGGTAAGATTTTGAGGACTACAGATGGACGACTCAATAGAAGGCTTCTTTCAGTCGAACTTCACTTGAACATATGAATGACATGAAAATTATCTTGGCAGAATTGACTCAAGGAGGACCAATATACAGACTTGCAGATGATCAAATGAGAGACAAATGGATTTCCCAACCCATATACAACAATGAAAAGGGATGTCATGTTCAAGAGTGACTTACTACCACTAACACATATACAGATACACATTTCTTTCCCAATTTCCCCCCACCATTTATGGAGAGTACCTCTTTATTATTACACAATCTTGAGGAGGATAACATATGCTTGAACAATCTCATCCCTCAAATGAGTCCCTCGGAGTATTTTTAACGAACCCTACGAATGAGTGGTTTGGTCCCATATGGGTCGTTCTATGTTTTTTTTATGAGTCCAAAGAAAGAAAACTCAGGGGTTTTTCATATTTATAGAGTCTGAAAAACATTTAAAGAAAACTCCAAAAAGTCTTTTTTTCATAAAGTAGTCTCATGAGACCTAAAAAGAGATAATCTACCACTCAACATACATTTTCTTCAAACACTTCAATGAGTGTGAAAAGAACAAGATCGCTCGGAAATATTTTCATGTTTAGAGAGTCTAAAAAAAGATTAAAGGGAACTCTATGGGGTTCCTTTTTCATATAACCTTTACGAGTCTGAAAAAGTGATAAAATTTTACTCGGTTACATTATCATTTATTTACGAGCATGATAAAGAACAAATACTAAGCTCGAGATTGTTTTCATTTTTATGAAATATTAAAACAAAACAAAACTATGCTTGGGATGGATTTTATTTTTTACACAAGCTTTAAAAACTAAACAAAACTACGCTTGGACCTAGTTTCATTTTTACACAAGATTGAACTAGAGGAAACTATGCTTGAGGTAGGTGGTTTCATTTTTACACAAGCTTGAACCATATAAAACTATTCTTAAGGTAGGTTTCATTTTTACACAAGCTTGAAATAGAGAAAAATATGCTTGCGACTTCCCAACGCATTATCCAGTGATGGTTAGTACTTTTCCCCTAGCTTAAGAAGCTAGTGACTTAAATTCAGCATGAAGTCCAAAGGATTTAATCATTGCCCCCCGAGCTTCGTTTCATCCAACAACATAGGTTGATGAAATGAAGCTTCAAATACTATATGGAATGAAGTACTTGACTCAATCAAAGAGGGGGGAAATCTATTTCATTTTTTAGCGAGCTTCACACAGGAACAAGAACTATGCTCGAGACAGGATGTTTTATTTTTTAACAAGCTTGACACAAGAGGAGAACTATACTCATAACCTTTGTTTTTATTTTTTTAACGAGGTTTCCACAAAGATGAAAAAATTATCATCATAGTTGGTTTCATTTTTTAACGAGATTGAAATCAGAAAACCTTTATCAAATATGGTTTCATTTTTTAATGAGATTGAAATTAGAAAACCATGCTCAAATATGGTTTCATTTTTTAATGAGCTTGAAATCAGAAAACCATGCTTAAAACTCCTCTTCTTGATCATGACTTTCAAGAGGAAAATGCTCCCAAATGAAACCATGTCAAGGGACAAAACTCGGTCATGGATTCCAAGATATCTTCACTTGACAGAAGGAACACACTCTTGAAGGAACACATGTCGAGGACCGTGAGAGGAGTAAGGAGGTCAGGATATAATAGTCCTATCGAAGAGATCACCATGTCGACTATCGGATCTAAGTCATAAGAGACTGAGCTTATAATGAGAGGTTCATCTTCACCGGTAGCTGAAGGCATGGGAGACAACGCCACATAATTGACTGTGGTAGGGGTGAAAATGCCTGCGTATACAAACCATTTAGGGTGTTGATTGAGTTGATGGTCAAATCAGGGCCAAAAAATGAAAGTTGATCAATAGTCACAATTATTCCATCGTGAGGGAAATATATCATGTGAAAAAGAGTGGAAATGATAGCTTTCATGGCATAGACATAATCTCTCCCATGGAGTAAATCGAAATCCAAGGGGTCTTGGACTACCATGACGTAAATAAAGACATTTTTCCATCCCAAAGTTACGGGAAACTAAGGAAGGGTCCCTAAATTTTGACTGGTTCTTCTGTTAAAATCTAATAGATTCTGTGTAACTGACACAAGATGAGGATAATCCAAATCTTTCTAAGCAATAGAGGAAAAAATACTAATAGACGCACCTTCATCTATCAACGTCTGAGGAATGTCCCGACCATAAACCTGTATGGTAATAGTGAAAGGAATGTGATAGGGAAGACGACGTCCATTTAGCACACCCCAATAAAAAAGGATAGCTTCATTACTTGGAGGGGGTTCCACAGGAGAAGGAAGAATGCCCACTAGGACAGTAGATTATGTTTCAACAAGATAAATGTGTGCAATATTTGGTTTACTCTTTAATAGGAGAGTAAGATCGACCAATGACGAGATTAGATTGACCACTTAAGTTGCATTCTCCAAGGGGATAATGGGGTCGACATATGGAAACAGATCGACCACTTGGGTTTCACTCTTTAATGGGAGAGTGGGATCGACTGAGGATGGGATCAGATCGGCCACTTCGTCAACTAGTTCAACTAAGGACATGATCATATTGACTACCTAATCAACCAAACCGACCGATGAAGGGGCTGGATTGATCATGCCATCAACCACAGGTGGGTTGAGAGTAAGGTTGCGGTAAGCAGCCGAATGTTGAGGCTGGAAAACTGTCATGTCTTCTAGTAATTTCGAAGCTTTGTCCATACGAGGGAAAAGGTGATTTTGATGACTCCCTCCGCATAACATACATGGGAACTTGACTCTACTTTTCGTCTTCCCAACGATATCCTGACTAGTTGATGGGAGGTCATCAACATGTGTTTTAGAGGTCAACGACATAGTTTGGCAAGGGTGTGAATATCATGCTTATATAACCTTTGATAGACCAGGGAAATCCTTAAGAATATGGCTACCCTTACAAAGCCTGCAAGGGTACTTGGGCTTACGAGTTGTTTGGGTTATCTTGGCATCATCAACAGTCCCAGCACAATTATCAGTAAGTGGTTGTTTTCCAACATGTTTGGCAGTAGTTGGAGGCTTGGACCCTTCCTTATTTTTCTTCTTCTTAATATTTATTTTCTTCTTTTTCTTATCCACTGGGTTACTATATTTAGAGATTTCACTAGGCGAAGAAGATGAAATGGAAGAAGACATTGCAAGTGAATATGGAGAAGAATATCTTATTGGTGAAGAAGGAGAAGGATCAACATGAGGTTGATGCTCTTGGGGGGAAGTGCTTACAACTGAAGCACCAACTACATTCGAGATTACCTAAGTGGAAAAAAACCATACCGGTAATCCAATTGTGAGACCTGTAAGGCTCAAAGTAGCAATGTAAGGAGGACCAACGTTTCCGTAAGAAGGAAAAATAAAAGGTTCCTCCGGAGCAGGGGTTTCTTCATTGGTCATTCCGGAAACTGAAATCATTAAAAATAGATCCAACCTAGAGTCTTCTAGGGAAAACAAACAACACACACTAAAAATCTAGGAAGCAAGCAAACAAACAAAAACTTCTCATAATGAACGTACTAGTTGGTGATGAAATCCAACATCGCGAGAACAATGTAAGAAGGGATTGAGATAGAGTGGGTGGAAAATTTACGGTGACGACCTGCTTAATGGACTTATGCCTTGGTGCAATATTCCACAAAATAAACTTGGATTTACCCTCCAAGGATCTCGAGTGATTTTGGCCAACGTCGATTCCAGGTATAGTGAAGACTTCCCCTTGATCGTCACCTCGTGTATTACCCTAAAGAGAAAGGCCACTAAGGTTACCAAAAACAACAATGATGCATGGGGAAATATTTGATAGTCTAATACATGCGCAAGGGAGGGTAACTGAGCCCAGAATCGACTTTAGAAGACTCGAACATGGTTGTTTTCTCAAGTGACCCCCAATAATACACGTAACCACGGCACCAAGACCAACAAAGTAGGCTTAGTAACTATTCTAGTCTCAATGCAACCTCGTGATTGACCCTTGTGTGAGAAGGGTTTCCTAGGACAAAATGTAATAAATGGATTTCACTGCTCCCTAACTCAATATTCTATGTTTTTTTACAGCTTTGGAAAGTTATCTTTCACACATATTCCAAATCCCTATAACTAATCTAATGTAGGTTTGCTACCATAAAATATAAAAATGTCTAATCAATTTTTATAAGAGATTTATTTTAAGGTTGTTGTTACTCAAGAGGAAAATGGTGTGGAATAAATGATGTTTTGACCGAATCTAAACAATGCAAATAAATGAGAATGCAAATATTTCACTTGGATGAAATCTATATTACAAGAAGGAGAAAACGTGTATTATTACCAGATGCACAATGTCCCAAATTTTATTAAACTCATCAATATCAAGATCTTAAAGAAATGAGCTAAAGAGACTGTACACCAATATATGATTCTTAACCCCCCCCCCTCCCCCCGGCCATGAGGGGGAATTGTTTTTATGAATTCAATACGAAAAATGCCAAAAACATGAAATTTCTCTACTTCAAATGGAAAGATTCCCCCAATCTAATGCAAAGCAAGAAATTAACATTTTTTGTTTCAAAGATAGCTAAAAGAAATAGCAAATCTCTTTGAAAACAAAGCAACCCAAATCAATTTTCTCTTTTAACATGAACTTTTCAATAAAATAAAAAGAAGTTCTTTCACTAAATAATTCTAAAGAAATACAATCGTTTGTAACTGAAAGACACTCAAAGAAAGAGATCAAATCTTTCAAAATCAAACAAGCTAAAGCAAAGCAAAGAAGGCTAAAACCAGATTCAAAGATCGTCAAGAAGACTATAATCAGACTATAATCAAACCCAAAAATTCACCCCAAAACCATATTTTGAATGAAAAGAGATGGGTTTGGCAATAAATAATGCACATGATGTCTTCAACAACTCAAAGTTCGTAATCATTCCATTTGTGGTTCTAAAATATTCCAAATCAAGGTCCCTACCCAAAAATCCAAAAAACTATTATCTCTAAAAATATTTCCTCTATTTAATTGAAGATTTCCTTTGTTGTTTAACTCTTAGAGGTGTATGAGTTTCAAAAAATTAGACATGTGGCCGGGATTCAGCCCAAAAATTCAGAGATAAAAGAAAAAGCATTGGAAAACTCATAGGGAAAAATCATGGGGAATGGATCACCCTTTTCATTATTAAATAAATGTTTTACAATACATATTTGACTAACAACCCTAGAGGTTTGATACACTCTCACTAACAACTTTCCATAAATAGAAAAATACCAAATCAACTAATCTCCCAACTAAATAATCTATGCATTCTATAACTAGTGTGAGTAATTACCATACTTCAACACTCCCCCTTAATTACTACTTTTAATAGATGTTTTACAATAGATATTTCACTAACAAATCAGCTTGATGTTTTGCAATAAAGATTTCATGTAGGGGCATGTGCTCCACAGATGAGAAGAAGATGATCTTAGGACCGTGGTACAAACAATTGGTGTTATTGAAAAAATTGATAAGTTCTCACATGAACTAATCTCCCTAACTTCAACAAGAAATTTGAACAAAACATGACAGAATACAAACTTCTCCTTAGATTTCCATTGTAATGTATCCTAGTTCAATGAGGAATAAATGACATATTGTTTAAATGTCGTTTGATACTTGCTAGTGTTGTCCTTTCTCCATCTCAAGGTCTGTGGGATGTTGAACCTGTTGAGAAACACAAACCAACAAAGAGAGAGCAACAATATATATTCCAATGAAAACCTATGCATAAGTTCAAGGAGTTATGCAATAAAAATTGAGACACTTTTATAGGGAAGAAATGTATTACTGCATTATATTTATGAAAGTGGAGAATGCAACCTATGCCTTGATGTTGCAAGGTCCCTTCCATTGGCCCTTTTCCTCAACACACACATTTTCTCCAATGCTTTTGATGAAGACTATCACAGTCTGACTTGGAAAGATAAATAAAAGCTATCACAAGAACAATCTTCAGCAGAATTCTTCATACATAAGTCATCCTCCCTTTTCCCATGAGAGATCCCTCCTTATATAGAGTGAATAGGGATGGATGAAGAGATTAGGATGATCCTACTAAATCAGAGAAGTGAGTGAAATCCAAACCGATTGGAGGCCATGTCATCCTTTCGAATATTTGATTCTAGACCCTCCATAAATTAACCTTTTTCCCTTGTTTGAGTATTGTCGCACACTCAACATTAGCAACCTGCGATGACATCGCAGGTCACTGTGGTGCATCATGCGAATATTGGGGATCATCACACCCTTAACACTATCAAGGTGCGACAATATTCTTTGATAGGGTTTTTCAATAAGGAAAAGATGATCCCATTTCTCAAGGGAAATTCTTTTTTCTTCAATAGTTGTTGGCACAGGTGCAGATCCAAGATTCAACGCTTCAACAACGCATCGACAAAACCCTAACTATCGGCCCTTTCGGCAACACCTACGAAGCAGATTATCACCCGAGGTAGAGGCAGGGGGGTTGCGGGAATCAAGTGTCTACAACCTAGCTGGGACATAGATTTGTGATTACAGTGCTTAACAGAGCACTTAGAAGTTAACATTCATTAGCATTTAACCCTTATTTACATCGTAGGTAAAACCCTAATTATAGAGCATTGCATTATTCAACAAGATCTAACACATCCAAGAACTTAGCACATAGAAATAGATCATATCTAGGATTCATTCATATTTCTAAGAACTAAGATACTATATCAGATGCATCTAACATATAAAAATATGATAGTACTAAGCATAAATCACATCATTCAAACAAATCAACCATAACACAAGATATACGTGGTTCACCCCCAGCATGGCACTACATCCACCAAATCTTCATCTTCTTTATTATCTTCTTTCAATCTTCTCAGATGCACAGACCTACAAAATAAACTTCGCATAGGATAGGAGATCTGCATGTACCTCACCAGGTCCTCCTTCCCTGATCTTGGCACAACACAAAGCCTCTTTACAATCACTTTCACTCAGCTCTGCAAGTTCTCAACACACAGTATGCACAAAGCCTTTACAATCACATAGATCAACTAATTACATTGCTTTCACTTAGAATGATATCAACCTTAGCACCACCTACTTACATCACCTAGATTTATATTTATACATTACAAAAGGGGCCAAAGCATGGGTAAATCCATGGGCCGACATCCCATACGTGTTACATAAACCCTAAACCAAAAATGGCCAGAAAAAGGGGGCAAGATCCTGCGATATCCACTTCGCCTGGCACTCCATCTTTGACCGGCCTGTTGAAGTCCTAAAATTGGTCAAACATGACCAGCGTTTCCACAAAACCTAGTCAAGGGATAACAAACCCACAACACTCACCTATGACTCATCCTGAGTCACTCTGATCTGGGTAAATCTGCCTCAAAGGCCTTGATCTTAGATCAAGCTTCTTCAACCTATTGTTTCTCCAGAGCCTCCTACTCAGTGAACTTCTGAATGACCTTCTCGATGACAGGTCCTTCCAATCATTGTTTAACTAAGGTGAAAACTTGTTCTAGCTATGCACCTTTTCCTTCAATCTCCTCAAAAAGTGTGCAAGCTTCATCTTGCATTGGTTGGAGCCTCTGGGTCACTTCCATGAATTTACTCTAGATGGCATGGACCTATTGTTGAACCATGCGTTGTTCCTGTGACTTTTTCATCCTCTCGACTAGTGACAGTAGCTTCAATTGTTCTTGCATTGTTTCTTCTTGCTTCTTCACTTCCTGAAGTTGTGACTCCAATGTCCTTAGTTCAGGGTCCTCTACAAGGCACTCATAGGTCTGTGCACTTTGACTGTTGAGTTGCTTGCATTCCAAGGTAAATGCTTTGATTCTCTCAACTATGCTCCAGGCATTTTCCTCCCTTTGATCTCGCACTTCCTACAGAGTGCTTGGCACAGCTTGTAGTTCCAGTTCTGTTGTTCATGCTTGGAGCCATTGAATGGCTTCAACAAGGTTCCCCACCTGCCTCTCAGTGGATTCTTCTTCCCTCTGTTATAATCCTATCACAGAGTGAAGTGATTTGGTGATTTCTTATTTAAATCCCATATGATCTGCGAGAAACTGTTCTTTCTCCTTCTGGATCTGTGCTCTATCCTCTGCAAACTTCACCTGGAGGTCGTCTTTTTCTTATTTGGAAACCCAACGTTGCTCTATGGATTCCTCTTTTGCTTACCTCAGGGCCTCTGTGGCATGTTCTATTTCCTCTAGGACACAATGAAGGTGAGCTTATTTCAAGTCTGCTAATCTACGTAGCTTGGCAGGCTCATATCCCAACTTTGTTCCTTCTGATGGTGATGGCACAGTAGATATTGTGTGGCTCGAATAAAGAGCCTGTGGTACTCCTTTAAGTTCTGCTTCTATCCTGTCAAACATTGTCTCATGTTTGGCTTCACTTCGCTGCAATATATCCTCCGAGTTGTCTGACACAACAACAATAATAAGGTCAATGTCATCCACTGTTAGCACAGTCTGAAATGGCATTTTATTGGCTTTTGACTTCTTCTATGATGTAGGTTTTTTTGGGGAAACCTTTCTTTTCTTGGATGTATATGTCTCTTCAAGGGGATCATTAGGTGGTGTTACTTCACCTTGCTTCTACTTGTCTTCTTTCCCTTCAGCCTCTTCTTTTTCCACTTCGTCATCTCCTCCTCCTTTAGGTGATTCTGATGCACTCTCTTCTGATGCGTTGTTTAGTTCCTGTACATATTCCTTCTTTTTCCTCCTACTGTTGTGGGGTGCATCATATTCCTCTCGAGTGACTACAAGACTTATGATGAGGTTGGGGTCAGACATTTATTCCTATTCTAATGGTACCAAGAATTTTGCAGGCCATTCTTTTGTTATTTCCTCCATATCTCCGTCAGTTAGCTTATAGTAACTCTGCAACTCCTCATTGCTTTCATCTCTACGCGTAGTGATATATATGAAATTCCTATTTGCACGTAACTTCAAAAATGGCCTAAACCGATGCAGTGTATTCAGTGTCATGCGAGGGAAGGATTCAATGGCCCTCTTCAACTGCAGATAATATGTGTGGAACACCGCGTTTGATTTCCATTGCTTTGCCATGTCTCTCGAATACCATAGTGTAGTGAACTTCATAGTTGGCAGTTCAGATGGATCAATTTCAGGGAAGGTCGCTCCTTCCAGAATCTCCCAAGCAATGCAGGCGATGAGAATCAACATCCAATTGAAATGAAACTCATATCCTTGATACTAAGCTTTGCAAAAGTCTTTCTCTAACTGGTTGATGAGGTATCTCTCCCAGTTCATTTGCAGCCCCCCAACACATTTTCCTATGAGGTCGACGATGAACCCCATGACCTGCGTTGGCCTATTCTTTCTAATGAGATTACCAGTGATCAACTAGTAAGCTAGGTGCACTGCATTGTTTTGGATGGAGGCTACCTTGTATCCCCGCTTCCCCTTCTCCACATCACCATAGGTGTCTTTCATTTTCCATTCCAGGGCGCAATCTGCAGCCTTCCCTAGGTAAAATTCATGTGGGTCTTGTCCTTTCATGCTTAACTTGGCGATCCAGTGGATCAACGCCAGATCTACTGTGATGCACCTGTCCAACCATAGGTAAGCAGGAGTTTAACGCAGGTGTTAACCTCCTGGTGTTTTCTGAAGTGTGGTAACTTCACCACATTGAGGATCGTGGACCTTGCGATGTCCATGGTCCATGGTCCATGGTTGGGGGATTATCTTCAAATTCTTCCTCGATGCCTTGGTCAAGTAATTTTATGGTGCGAGCATGCCATAGTTCTTGCGGTATCCCAAGTTATAGTCATTGATATTCAACATCATAATCCTTTCCAGCTGGAGTCCTACTACGTGTATCTCCTTCGGGAGGTATGCGGTGATCACTATGTAGTCTAAGTCCCTTAGGACGTTGTCACGACTCACCACGCCAACTAGAGGCGGGATGTAGTCGAGAAGGATTGATGGGATGGGCTTCGCATTCACCAAGTCATCACGATTCTTGATACGTTTCTCAGCAGTGGGTCGGCTAAAATGACGTTGTGCAATCAACAAGGATGCTTCCAATCCTCACATCGATGAAGCTTGTACACCTACGGACATCAAATTTTCAGCCATGAGGTCTATTAATATATCTTCAATGGACTTTTCTACTATGCTAATGTTGTCCGACATGCACGATCGAGATCATATATCTCAGGTCAATGAGCAAACACTCAAAGTAATAGAATGGGTGGCGAGCTCTCAATAAGCACTGCGTGAAAGCAACTAGTTCTTTGTGGGCTCAAATAATCATAATTAGAAAAAATGTTCTCAATGCAATGCTTGACGGGATAAATAGACAACATTGTAACAAACTCTTCCAACGGACAGGAACGCCTCAATCAATGCAATTCCATTCGTTATGGCGTGGTCCCAATGGTCCAATGGCGAACGTTCCCGCAGTAACTGTGTTTCTATTCATTCTGGAGTGTCATTCTAAAGATCCGGGTGCCTCCAATGGTCATAACGCTTCATCATGGTGAAGTTCCAGTCAATGTTGTTCTGCTATTCCGGCGAGGTTCAAGTTTTGCAAGTTTTTTGTCTTCTCTGGAACCTCCTACAATTTTTCTAGATTTTCTTTCTTCTTAACGAGATTCCTTGTTTTATTTCCTGTGATCTGAGTCACTGGGTTCCTCTTTCCATTTTGATTCTTTCCTGCTCTTAGCATAGATACTTCGCACTACTGAGGATCTTTCACAAGATTTGAGGATAATACTTCTTTTCTTATTGTTTCTGGAGTACGTGCTCTACCCTCCTGCATGGATAAGTTCTTAAAGTCTTCATTCATTCATTTAACTTCGAAAGCTAGGTCTCTAGTCCTCAGTTGCTTCGACTTTTCCTCTTGTTATTCGATTAAGCGCGCTATTCTCCTAGCCATGAAATCCTTTAAGTATTTCTTTTTTTGTTTTATATCTTCTTCTTCTTCCTTCCTTCGAATCTGATCTCTCTCAATCCAGGTCTTTCCTAACAAAAGTGAAAAAGGAGTGTTGTTCTCAACAAACTTA
>CBVK0101870847.1:0-13413 GCA_900067695.1 Picea abies
ACAACTCTTTCATCCTTAATCAAATTAATGCAAGTACATAATAATTCCATAAGATTTCTTACCTCTTTTCCTTTCCTAGCAGACTGATCAAATGCCAGTGGTATTCCACATTCCCTTACTTATAGTTGTGCCTTAGATGAAGAAGCTTGTCCTTCTACAAATTATTTCCTTGCTTCCTCAAAAGTGTGCCTCTCTCTCCTTGGGTCAAACACCTATGCCTTCTCTACATCTTTTCTGATCCCCAATCCTTCTACAGTCTTTCTTGGAGCCACTCTGTCTTCTCATGTAACAACACCTCCTCTAGTAATAACAATGACTCTAGGGTATTCACCACGAGGTTCTGCTGATATTGATTGAACTTGTTGGTTTCCTCCTCCTCTCTCGTGGAGTTTGGATAATAATACTGGACAATCTTCAATGAAATGATCGAAGGAGTTACACTAGTTGCAAGTGGTACAAGGGTTCTGACAATCCATTGCCAAGTGTCATGGCTGTGCACAATTATAACAGATGATATATCCTCTACCTTGAACCATACCTCCTCCTCATCCTCTTCCTATGAATCCACCACAAGGGTTGAATTTTTCTCTTCCTAGGGAGTTGAACTGCGTATTATTTCCCTCTTGTTGTGTTTCTCCTTGGATCTTATACGTATCCTGTGATCTTTCATGCATGAGATCATAAGCCTGACAATCCTTCTAATCGTGTCCCACATACTTACAGAATGTGTAGTAAATATTGGTAGGTGTTTGGACATACTTTTTCATATAATAGCATTCACGAGGGAGATGTCTCATTCTACATACCTTGCACCAGAGTACATTAGTCTGCTTCAAAGGACTAGGTGCTCTAGAGGCCAAGTATTCATGAAATAGGTGATAGTGCTCCTTTTCATGGCCCTCTCATTTACATCTGATACACCAGATATCTTCTCTTTTCTCTTTTTTTTTGTCTTTCTTCATATCTTCAACTTGTAAAGATAAACTGGTTAACTGATTCATGGTGATCTCCAATGCTTAAATGTGGGATGGAATCTCCCACAGGGGTTGCTTCTAGTTTTATGGCGATCTCCAATGCTTCAGCCTATGAAGAGACCTTTTGTTGCATTAGAGGGAATCTCATATGTGGTAAGAGATAAACAATGAACCATTATTTATTCTATTCATATGGAATCTGAAAACTCAACTGACTCGTTAGAGTCTTAAACCTATGATCAAACTTCCAAATAGGTTCAGTGACCTTTTGTTTGATTTCTTTCAACTCTGTAAAGCATTGTGGCTCTGACTTAGGTTTCTTGAATTCTACACTCAATGAAGTCTTGATATCATTTAATGGTTTAGGCTGTTCAGGTCTTGAAACAAACTTCATATACCAGTTCAGAGCGCGATCCCTCAAGGTAGTGCTAAATTGGGTTCTCTTATCAACGTCATCAATGACTTTCTTGATACTCCATACAACTTCACATAAGAACCAATGTTGATCAGGATCTTGAGATCCATCTCCTCTAAAGATAGGTAACCTCATTTCATCTGCCATATATATATTTCTTGGTTTGTCGACTGAGTATGTACTAAACGTCTTGTAACAGTACTCCGATGGCTCTGACTACTTTGGTTACTTTGGTTACTTAATGCTTCTAAAATGACAAGAGGAGTAACAATACTTACTTCAATGGTAGGCGTAGTGCTCGAAGGTTCTGATTCTCCTCGACTTCCTCTGTTCTTGTGGATTCTGAATGCTCTTTGTCTCTTATATCTGCTTCTTGTCCACTGTGGAATCCTTTGTCTCCATAGTTTTTCTTAAATAGGTTCACAAGAGGAACCTCTTTGAATGGTCTCCCGCTGCGCATGTGTCCAGCCTTTGTGTCACTATCACTATCTGAATTCTTGAACATTAGCTTCTCTGTATCTTCAGGATATTCTTCTCATGCAATATCATCTTAATCCTCATATTCAAAAAGTGTAGGAACTTCCCTCTAGGTCCCTTAAAGAAGTAGATCTCTGCTTGGCTATAAAATTCAACTCTATCAATGGAAAACTCAGTAATGTACCCTCCAATAGTGTTATAAAACCAGAAATCCATGGCCCTAGACACAACGTTATCAACTCTCTTTACCTTCTTTATCAGAGATGTTGCCCAAACCATAGGTGGTCTAGATCTGATCTCAAATTAGGTATCTTCTAGTCTGGCTAACCACTCGTATAACTCTTTATGAATTCCTCCAAATAAAATCTCATGTATGTCGGTGAAGATGTACCTTCCCAACCAGTCTTCTATACTAATGCTAGGATTCTTGTTCCGGGCTTCAAAGAATTCCTTCTCTTTTTCTTCTATCCACCTCTGAATTTATGTCTTCTATGGGAACCACCTTGACATTGCCTCAAAGAAATCCCGATCCTAGAAATATAACCATTTGTTGGCACAGGGGTAGACCCAGGGTTCAACTCTTTCAGTGCACCAACAAACCCTAACTACTAGCCCTTTTGACAACACCTGTGAAGCAGATGCAGTCTCACCCAAAGTAGCAATAGGGGGTTGCAGGACATATGTGTCTACAACCATAGGAGATGCAAAGTGGATCCAAGACAACACCACACAACAATCTAGTTGATCTTTATCTCACTTAAGCCTACTTCGCAAGTGATATCTCAGATCTAACACAACAATGCAATAACAATATACTAGATGGAAAATAACATGGCATCAATCACACATAACAACAAGATATACATGGTTCACCCTCTCCCTAGGGATACGTCCACATAACTGTGTTTCTTGATATATTATGTGAAAACATATAGTTCTATTTGCACACTTAGCTTGCAAATATCTCTCTCTTTCTCTTCCCTCCCTATGCACCTAGCTGTAGGGTCGATCTTTTCACCTAGCTGAAGATCCTACAATACAGTCTCAACACTGTTATCTACAACAATACTCAACAATGAACAATAAAAACCATAGTATCAATGAACCAACCTACAACGAACCCTCCCAAGTCTTCTATACCTTTATTTATACATTACATAACAAAGTCTAGGTGTCAAAACCTGAGATCCAAAACCTTAGGTTCCAAAACCCTAGGTCAACTTGGCTCGTGTTTTAAGGGCTTCACTAGCCTATCTTTCCTTCTTTTCGACAAGGTGCTACAAAGCACTTGTTGATGTCTTCTTCTGTTTGCTTATTTTTCCATGATGCGTCTTCCTTATTGCTTTATCTTCCTCGATCTTCTCTTCCAATGGCTAGCCTTTCCTTCATTTTCTCCTTCGTTTTCTGCTTCTTTTCCCACTTCGACCCTTCCTTGGTTTATGTATCTTCCATGCAGTTCATAATTCACCTTAATATTCACTTCCTTTCATATCCAAGGGCCAACAATCCTTAATTATGTGAATGTGTAGAGTTCTTGTCCTATAATAATAGATTTACCATGTTATGTAAAATCCTCAAATGAAACAACTCTACATGGTGCTTCCTACAACCATATAGTTGGGCATATTAATAAATGAATTGTTGATTTTGGACACATAGATCACTGCGTAATGAGTGATGTGCTTGAACATTCCCATAAAAACAATTTTGGAACTTAGTTGGCATTGGTTTGGAAACCACAAACAATGAAAACCAAGTAACTTTGAGTTGAGCCTCAAAGCCAATGAGTAGAGAACAAAATATAAATTCCACAATAGGAATCTGTGTTGACAAAACAAACATGCCATAGGCCCACATTTTATAGATCAATTAAGATCCAAGAAACTTCTAGTCAAAGAGGTGATTTTTTTTGTCAGTTAGATTTGTATAAAAATCCTTCAAAAAGAAGAAATTACAGTATCACCATTTGTTCCTGACTATAAAAACTGAACTGCCTCGGAGAGAAACCAATTCAACCAACCAGTCAAAATAAATCCCATTGTCTAAAGGTACCAATCATAGAGAATACAAAGACTAAACATAAAATTCCATTCCCCCATGGGAGACTAAATTGACTTGTAAACTAACCCTGACATAAAAGCAACATACAAAATATGACCATAGACCCTATGAGGCAAAATAAAATTTAGACAACCTACTAACCATGCATGAAGACACCTATGCAATTCATGTGGTGGGATTGTAGCATGGCCATGCATCCATGGAGGTGGCTTTGGTCATTGGGTCCAAGGATGGTGCTGCTTCCTCCTCGCCTGGTGTCCCTTCCCCCTCCATAGTCTAGCACATGGATGCCCCTGTAGTGTCTCTTTCTCCAACCCCTGTAGCATCACTGTCTCCATCTATTGAGTGGCATGACCCCTGCAATGCTAACAAAATTTGCAGGAGCATTGTTTCCTTCCCGTCCAGGATCTCCATCCAGAATTGCAGGTCATCCAGGCCCTACTGTATTTCAAAGACTAGGGCTTGCAGAATTGCAAGGCTGTCTTGCAGCTGTGATCTTGGTACTGAGTCTACAAAGGAGTGAGGCTTTGGTTGTGGTTCATGGAAATATGATTATGGTCCAAGGTGTGGCTGGCTAGTTGTGATCCATGGCTGGACTGGTGTGCTCGCCGACGAGTTGGGTGGAACTACAAGAAGTGGATATGAGGTGGATGCCAAATCAGATATGGGCCCTGGGATGAAACCTAGATAATTTTCCGAGAGATCAAACCACTCAAGTCAACTTGCAAAGGGTGAGGAGAGGGGTGGGATACTGCTAAGGATTTGATTGGATTGTGAAGGAGATGAGGGCGAGGAAGGTGATGAAGGTGAAGAGTTGGGAGATGGTGCTAGCAGGGGCCAGATAGCCATGCACAATTGGATGGGCTGCTAGGCCGAGCCATGCTTGGATTTCTTTTTTTGTATCGACATGATTGAGACACCAAGGGGACTTGCAAGCATTGAGAGGAAGTAGAGGTAGCGTAGGAGTAGTCGGGAGGAGTGAAATTCACAGGAGGACTTGATTGAGGATGAAAACAACTATGAATGCACCTAGTGGAATTCATTGTGCTAAAAATGCTGATAGAGGGCAACATGCATGGGATGAGTAAATTCTGGTTCATGGCTCTGAGCCATCAACAAGACAAATAGCTTGGGTGAGGCACACTGAGAGTAATGTCACCTTGGCTGGTGCAAGTCTGGTTTAAATGCATGGACATGGCAGGAGAGTTTGGCACGTGTCAGTCACATGGCTAGTGCCACGTTGTCCGCCTCCTATCCACTCAAGATGACACCTGGTCTGCAATGGCACCCCATCTGGGGAGTGAAATTTTCTTTTTTTACATTAAATCTCCAACATCAAAAAACTTGAACAATGGATACTTTCTAGATATGTATGTTTATATATATCTTTATGAGGGTTGATACATTAGAGAAATATTTTGTATGAACTATTAGAGTGCTTTTTGAGAAGGGATATAGAATATACTTGCATAATTTTTGAAATGGGATTCCTTTGAAGGAATCCATAAATGATTTAATGCATTTACAAAATATAATTTTGTCAATAGAATTGTGATTTTTTTTCGAGGAAAAAATTGTAAATCATCATTCAATTATGTATATACATTTTTATTTATTTATTTCAAATTGGAAAAATCAAATATAAAAGTGATTCTACAGATCATCCCCTTGATCTGGAATCATAATCTTTGTAAATTGCCAAAGAACTTTAGTCTTGAAAACTGTTTCCATATCTTGTTCCGACATTACCATAATTGCGGTCATTCAAAGCCACAACTTATTTCTTGCAATTCATTATCTTTATTTATGGATCTAAACCTTGATTTCGTCTTTAAGTCGAAACCATGAGTCTATCTACTAGAGAGGTCCAACTCATCAGGAGCATGTGAAAGTGACAACCTCCAAGATACTTGTAGATAATAGGATAGGTCTCAAACCAATATCCATGATACCTTGTTGGAGAAATAGTGAATTAGTATATCAATGAGCTATACATCCAAGAAGAGATTGTGTCTAAAGACATTTTTACAACACTTAATCACAAGTGAGCATAACTCAACATACATAGAAAACACATAACGAGTCAAAAACATTTCATTATAGATTGATCCCTAACACCATCTTCATATAGCACCATGAGATCCAAAATATATGGTCCACTTTGATTAGCTAGGGAACAATGAACTCCTTGAATTCTTCCTTGACTAACATAGTTGACTTGAGCCAATCAAATGCATATTTGACCTCTCAATTGGCTCTCCTAGTCAACTATTGACTATTTACTAACTATCTTTAGAAGCTCCAAAAGTGTGGTGAACCTATTTTCTAATAGGGTATTAGTTGTTAATCAATTTGCAACATTAAAAGAAGAGGTAGTGGAAAAAATCCTATATTTTGTGCCCTTATTTGTATATTGGGAATGTGTTGACTCAAAGGAGAATCAATCGGTGTGGTCAAGGATTATTGACATCATTATTTGAACCATATTGGGAAGGTTTCACAAATCTCAAGGTCAAATAGCAAGTTGGACAAAAATAACATTGGAACATGAGTAATGGTCCATGATGCACATACATCTTAGTAGCACACACATATCTAGAGATGTGCCAACCAAATGAGATACAATGTTGACAACTCTAGCAAAGTGGATGGAAATTGCTTATTCAAAATTCTTATAAATTTTTTTGTAACCACCTTTTGAGGATATAAACATGTATTAAATGCCAATTTTATAATTGGGCTGGATGGGATACTTATTATTTTGAATGAAAGGCCTTTGAAGTCGTAAAATTATGATTATTCTTAGGGTTTGAGTTGCTCGATCCTCTAGGATGATTAGGGTTTTATATCATTCATTGAGAGCTCTTGTATTGTAATTGTGGTGCATCATTGGTGATGTATATGTTATTATTATGAGTTCATATGAAGCATTCCATGGTGTTTATGGTATCTATCTATGTTTCATGTTGTCTTTACTTATTTGATTGTGGTTGCTTAATTTTCATGTTCTGCTTATGGATTTATGGTATGTATCATGTGTTGTTGCTATTTCCTATTATAAATTCATGAATGCATGAGATGTACACACATCTACTCTATCACCATGTATTTTTCTTTATGACAACTTATCATATATGCCTCAGGTGACACCTTTCTTCTCTAAAGGATTAACAATGTTGATAAACTAAACTACAACCCCATTGTTGAACATCCATGCAAACCTCAATTCTTCAATTTAGAGCCAACACCATGTGAATTTTACATGTTCTTTCTCAATTGCGTTATGCCCTCAAGTGTATTGTACTCCTTAATTGTGATAAGACATCAAGAAAAATATCATACATAGTCAATACATAGTTTTTTTAGAGATAAAATATAACATCAATGCTCATGTAAAAAATGGATACATGCCATATTTTTCAACATATGGAATCAACCTATTGAATCAATAGTCCATTAATTAAATGGTCTAGCCACAATTTTAGAAAAGTGACGAAAAAGAGTAAGTAAATGGATATCTAAAAGAATGATATGAATGGCATTGTGGCATAGAGAGATTTACAATGATTGGTCACATGCCATATTCTCATATATCTCAGGAATCAAAATAGCTCACGGTGTAAAATGAATCAATCACTCACAATTCACAGATGACACAATCCTCTTGAGTGGAGCTTCAAAATTCATGGCAAGAAGAATAAACCAAGTGTTGGACACCTTCCTCTTAGCTTTGGGTGGACTCTTGAATATGAATAAATTCCAAATATACGTGTGGAATGTCTCAGCTATTAGTAGATTAGGTAATGCTCAAATCTTTGGCTTTTCCATTTCAAGTGATTGGAAAACTTTTAAATACCTTGGTCTCCCTCTATGCTTAAAATTTCTACCTGGAGAGTACTGGAACCTCAACCTTCAAACATTCAAGGATAAGATGGAGTCCTGGTGGTCAAGGTAGCTCGACCCATTTGGGAGGGTGGTTCGGATAAAATCAGTACTATCCTCCCTCCCCCTCTTCCAATTTTCCTCCCTCCTAGATCCAAAGGGAGCCTTGAAAGACATGGCCCAACTCATTCGCAAATTCCTATGGCAAGGGGGAAAATCCAATTCCAAAAAGTTTCATCTAGTAAATTGGAATATAGTATCGTCGCCCAAAAATAATGGGGGATTGGGGATCAAAGATCCTAAAGTGAAAAATATAGCTATGGGATCCAAGCTACTTTGGAGGATAATTTTGGGCCGAAAGGAATGGTGGAAAATGGCCATAACAAAAAAATACAGGCCGGGGTCCAGAAAAAGATGCATGGACTCTATTCTTGATTCTCAACCTGGCTCACAAATATGGAAACTCATAAGAGCCTCAATCCCTTTCTTTAAATATCACCTCTCTTGGATCCCTAGAAATGGAAAATCGATCAGGCTGTGGAAAGATTCAATTTTTGGAATTGACATTACCTCCCGAGATGAAGAGATCGGGGAACTGAAAAGATGGTTGACTTCAGAACAAAAAATCACTCTCTTCAATATATCAATATGGAACAAAGATGGAAGATGGAAGGCTTGGAGCCTAGGAGACACCCTTGATCACATGCAAAATCAAGCCCAAGTGTTGATATTCCTCCTTAGAGGAGCAACCCCTTTACTCAGAGACACTCCAGACAATCGAGGTTGGGGAACATATGGGTATATAGTTAAAGAAGGATACAAAATTATCCTCTCCTCTTCAAGGACCCTCCAGTCCTCAACAACATGGAAAAACATTTGGAGTTAATATGCTCTGCCCAAAATTAATATTGTCATTTGGTCCCTAGCAGATGGAAAAATACTAACGGGAGAAAACTTGATGAAAAGGGGTTTCCACGGCCCTTTCAATAGTGCTCTATGCCAAAACAATCAAGATGATATTCAACACCTCTTCTGGGAATGTTCCTTATCTACAACAATTTGGAATGCCGCCTATGGAGAACTAATTCATCAAATAAGGCAACCCTCATATTTAAATCCTTGCTTGGGAAACTGGGATAAATAATAGGAAGGCACCTTCCATGGAAAACCAATCTTTAAAAGACTATGGAGGTCTCTCCCCAAATATGTCTGTTGGTAGATATGGATAGCAAGAAATAAACAAATTTTCCATAGAAAAAGACCCATCCTCAAAATGTTGCTAGCAAGGCCAAAAATTAATTTTCAGAGGTTATGAACACTAAAATTTTGAGCATAGAAGATCCAATCAATTGGAATATCCCAGAAAAGGATTGGGTCACAAGCTTTAATCTCCACTCCTCTAAGAATTCTCACTCAATAAAAAGATTGTGCTGATAACTTCATACTATTCACAACATAGAATATCGGATAAAAAAATAGACAGAACACACACTTTGTTTTGATATCGCATCAAAGGGAAACCTAGGGGAGGCAGGTGCTGGGGGGTTCTCTATGAACCTAGAGGAAAAAAAATCCTGAACTACTACTGGAATCTTGCGAAAGAAACCAAAAATAAAGCAGAGGTGTATGAACTTCTTAAAGGACTTCAACTAGAAAATCAAAGAGAAATACATAAACTGAATGTAGTAGGTGACTCAAAGAAAATCATAAGGGTGATGAACTAGGGATCCAAGCCAAAATAATTGAGCCTAAATAGGGTTATAGACAAAATTTGTATAATCATAAGGACATTAAAATGAAAATTATTACATGTTTTGAGAGATAATAATAAGGAAGAAGACAAAATGGATAATGAGGCCATTGGAAGACCTCCCAGAACCTTAGGTGTGGAGGGTAAAGAAGGTCTAGCCCCCCTAGTCTAATTCTTTCACATATGAACAGGAGTCATCGTGCAAAGGCCACATGAGTGAACACTTGAATCTCTAGTGCGAGTCATGACAAGTGGAGGAGGCAACTGACAGGTTAAAAGAGAGGGCCTCATTGAAAAAGGATAAACCAGGTTAACAAGAACAGGTATGATTATTTCATTATGGCATGGGGAGGTTTGCTTGATCTCCCAACTGAGTTCGTGGGTAATATCTTGTTGAAGACTATAACACAGATGGGCCAAACATGCAACAGTCCTAAAGTGGAGTGGAATTATCAGGGTGACAATGGATCCAGTCCTTAACTCAGAGATATGAAGTATCTAAGTACAACACTCCAGGTAGAGTCTGTGTTTTATCTGATTGACATGAATTTGGAGATGATTGTCACATGGGGTGAATTTTCTCAGCGATTCTGGGAAACATCTTTTCTATGGAGAATTTACTATGAGTTTAATTCAATCCATTTGTACTCTGTTTTCTCCCTGAATCACCTTATTTGGATTTCTATGTTGTTTGTGCCTTAGAGAGACTCTTCTCAGATATTTTGGGAAACCCCTCTGTTGCGGCGAACCTTCGAGCCTATCCATCACCTCGCTTAGACCTTTGCTTCGCGACCTCTTCTGGGAGTTGACTCTTCCAAAGAAAAATTCTTAGACCTCATGATTTCTAGTCCTCTATAGAATTGGGCCCTCCCCAACATCATGGACAATAGGAAGAAGAACCAAAATGTGCCAAGGATCACGAATTCACAAGATTTACTTGCTAGACATGACCAACAAGACCCAGAGATATAGTGTGCAGGGTGTCAATGGATGAGAATCCACATGGGAGCACTCAAATCTACATTAACCTTTGAGCTTGAGACCCTTTCTCAACATATGCACCTAATTGAGAGATTGCAAGAATAAATCTTTTCTCAAAGGATCCAAATAGAGGAGCAATGCAATTATATGGAGATTTTTTAAAGTTGAATGGATCAAATGGAAAGAAGTCACCAACAACCCAATACCCCAAAAAGCACCCAGGGAGCTTCTAAGAATTTAAATTCAGCCACAATAAATCAAATTCTGGAACTCAACGACCCCATACCAGATCCAATTTGGGAGAAGCATGGACACTTGAAGACCAAAAAGGAACTAGGTAGATGAATTTGTAAAATTCAAGTGTTATGTTTTGTTTTACCTTATATGTAAACAAAGTTTTCTATAGACTATACTCCTCTAAATACAATAGAAATGTTATAGTTAGGGAAGGTGGAAACTCAATGGACATAAATTTTGTATGAGCAGTCCCAATCTTCAAAGATTCTATCTCTCGAAGGTCATTCATGACCCCCTTTTTTGTACTACACTGGATTTATCCACACTTTTAATATAAATTTTCCTATTTCTTGTTAAAAAAAAACATGAAACTTGTGAGGAACCCTATATTGGTCATGTCACTTCTTATACTTGGCATTGACCTTCTTCAAGATATCATGAATCTGTTGTTGGAGGTGATGGATCCATTCAATGAATTTGGTTTCTTTGTTGGCCTCGGTCTGAGTGTAGGAGGACTCTGTTAGGGAAGCTGGAACAGGAAAAACTACATTAATGGGGGCCAATGGTTGGAACCCGAACCACAATTGAAAAAGGTTGTGACCAATAGAGCGATGGAGGGATCTGTTAAAACTAAGGTGAACATATGGTAGGTTCTCATCCCATGCACATGGATTCTTGGAGTTGTACGTGCATGATATGCATAATCATCCTATTGACCACCTCTATTTGTCCATTTGTTTGGGGATGAAAGACAATCGATTTGGTCAACTTTGTGTCCATAAGAGACCATATGCAAGACCAAAAGGTGCTGAGGAACTTGTTGTCCCTATCTTAAATGATTGTTTCTGGTAGCCCAAAATGAACCCAAACGTGTGCAAAGAAGAGTTTAGTAGTGGCCTCAGTTGTGATAATCTTTTTACAAGATCTCAAAATGGCCATCTTAAAGAACTAATCAATGACCATGAAAACACAATCATGACCATTTTTGGTGGAGGGAAACCTTGAATTGTAATCAATGGAGACAGACTCCCAAGGATTTTCTGGTGTGGGGAGAGGAGTGTATAATCCCTGCTTCTTGATGGATGACTTTGTGATGGCCCAGGAAATGCATGACTTGATGCCATGTCAAATCTTAGGAAAGTAGAAATTCTTCTGAAGTACTTCTACTATCGTCTCCACCTTGAAGTTCTGTGCCACCTGAATGTAATGTGCCTCCCAAGTTATCTTTTCATACTCAATTGAAGGAACAAAAATATGGTCGAGGTAGCACAAGAACACATCCTAGAAGTGGAAGTTTGAAACTTGTTTCTAGACACCCGGGGTATGATAAGTAACATCAAAGTCATAGTCACTTTTGTAGAATTCTGTCCACCCATAGGTCTTGTTCCCACAATAGTTAATAACTATGGTGAAGGCAAAAACTAGGAGCTGATTGAGGCATTCAACAACACATTTGGCGCTTCCCTTCTTGTATTTAATATTCAGGTGGAATTGTTGCATGTATGTGGAAAATTTATGATGGTAGTCATTTTGTATCTTTCCTTGTGTCTGCATGAATTACAAAGGATTGTGATCAATATGGATGATCGTTTCCTTGTCTAGAATGTAATGCTTTTATTATCACATAAACTTTTCAAAACCTTAAGGGTTTGTGGTTTCTACCTAAGTCTGTATTTTTTTCTATCTCTCCTCCTTTTGCAGACCCGATTGTAAGTTTTTCCTCTCGGGTTGTAGTTTTTCTTCTGTCTTCCTTCCTTCATTTGATTGACTTGTTTTCTCTAAGACTGATCAATTATCTCTTGACCTTTGTCACTGATCATTTATTTTCCTGATCCCTCAGTGAGTCATCTAGGTAGTTGTTCACATAAACCATAACCATAAGCACAAGTGAAACACTTAGAGTGATCTGGTATCGACTCAAATCAAATGAGCGAGCAAGATCAAATTTCAACGGTGGAGATTCATCAGGTAGAGTAGATCGACATCCATCATGCGATCATGATCATAAAGTTGCACAAAGTATAGCATCATAGTTTTGAAATCGTGAGGCCAATCCTAGTCGTTGATCATAGGAAGGACACGTGGTGCAAGATTAGCATTTTCGTGGTTTCATGAGATGGAGCGATTGTTACACATAAAAATTACTCACTAAGATGATGGCCTAGTGTCATCATTACCAAATGTTGTAAGTTTCACATTTCACCCACAAGTGTTGCAAATATCATATTGTTGTCAAGAACACTTGAAAGACACCTCAAATACTAGTTTTGAAGATGAGAAATTATTTGACAAAAAGTACAAGTCTTTTTCCATTGAAAAAACCACTAAAAATTCAATTTTTGGAAGGGAGTTCTCCCCTATGCTTTGTTAGGGAGTGTTGGTGCTCTATACCCTCTTCTGGGGGAGTGTTGGAATGCTCTGTACCCCATTCAGAGGGCGCACTGCCCCTTTTTTGGGTAAATTTTGGTTTGTTGAGGGAAATCGGGGAAGAATCCCCTCAATCTCTGAAAGTGGTTGGATTTGAATCTGAGTTCAAGCCTCGATCCTAGGGAAGATCCTCAACTGAAGTAGAAGAATCCTCAACTTATCCCAAAGATATCTCAAGTGGTTAGGCCTCTCCAAGCCTATATAAGGAG
>CBVK0101870852.1:0-12580 GCA_900067695.1 Picea abies
TATATTATATTTTCCTATTAATGCCCCGCCCTCCCACCCTCTATAGAGGGTGGGAGGGGGGAGCATTAATAGGAAAATATATTATTGTCACCTTCCTCTTAAGATCAGACTTTTTAATTGGTTATTGATGAACAATTATATCCTCACTTGGGATAATTTATGTTGTCGTGGTTTCTGTGGTCGAGGATTTTGCATCTTATGTAATCAAGCAGAGGAATGTGTCTCTCATATTATGTGTAAGTGTGCTTTCATTCAAGATGTTTTGGAGAATATTTTTGTTCTTGCTAATGATAATTTTGTTTCAGATTTTAATAATCCCTCGAACTACTTCTTGCCTTGGTCTAGATCGAGGAGAAATTATTTAGAACTTCCCTGTTTTGTGGTTTGGGAAATTTGGAAATCAAGGAATTGTTTGGTATTTAAGAATCATTTTTTTTCTCCTTCAATGGTATCTCTGAGAGCTTGGATCCAATTCAATGCTTTTCCTAAAACAAGTTCTTCTAGCTCTATTCACAGACCTCCTTACCCAAAGGTTTCTAATGACTTAGTTGTTGGTTTCTTATATGGATCCTCCTCTAACGGATTTGTTCATGCCTCTGAAGTTGTTATAAATATTTTAAATGGGACTACTAACTTGATAAGATTCAATTCAGGAGAAGGTTTGAATTCTAAAGAAGAACTATTAGGCCTCTGGGCAATGTTGTTTATTACCAGTTGGTTGGATATTCATCAGTTGCAAGTATGTGGTGACTTGAATCTTATTATAGATTGGGATTTGAATAAAAGCGCTTTCAAGGTCATAAATCTGGAATTCTGGCAGCTGAAAGTTGATAATCTTTGGTAAAAAAAAAAAAAACAGGCTTGATTTTTATCATATATATCAAGAATTCTCGGTTTAATATTCATCAATTGCAAGTATGTGGTGACTTGAAGCTTATTATAGATTGGGATTTGAATAAAAGTGCTTTCAAGGTCATAAATTTGGAATTATGGGAGCTGAAAGTTGACAATCTTTGTAAAAAAAAATTACAAACTTGATTTTTATCATATATATCAAGAATTCAATTATCAAGCAGATCTTTTGGCTGATCAAGCTTCCTCCTTTCCTGAAGGAAGGATCTTTTTTCAATCCATAATGAATGGAGTTCTTGGGAATGTGGATTCCAGTCCAGTTTTCTAAAAGTCTATAATCGGTGGTTTTTTGGTCATGTATTTGGTTGTGGAGTTGGTTTTTGTTTTTTCTGAAGGGGCTTTATTTGTTCTCAAGCCTTGTTGTTGAAGTCTTTTATTTTAGTATCTCTAGTTCATGGTTGAGGTTTACAGTCTATTTATGTAATGTTATCTTTATATTCTATGAATATGAGTACATTTTTCTGGCATGACAAAAAAATCAATTCTCTTAGACCTTGTACAAACACAGAGAAAACTCTCAATACCTCTATAATATACACTAACCCACAACTATAGGAAGCCAAAACTTAGAAATACAAAAGCACAAGTTGTGTTAGGGTCCCACCTTAACTCGCCTAGTTTGTGGGATAGAATGATTCTTAATGTATCGAGGACCATCTTTATTAAATAAGGTCCCACAATTTAGTAGAGCATGAAATAAATAAATGTAAGTGGGTCTCATTAAATAAGGTCCACTAATTAGTGGTTTAGGATTCATTAATGGGCGTCTACTTGGTGGTTAGAGTTTTGGTCAATCAAAAACTATATGTAGTAGTAGAAGCTATGGAATTAGTTTCCAAGTCAACATTATTATCTTTCGATCTCTATTGATGTTCGAGTTTCCCCCCTTGAAGAGGCAAGTGAATATTGCATCTAGTTTTGAATATCAATAAAGTTTTTCTTACTATTTTTATTTTCCACTTATGGTTCCATTTATTTTCTTTTCAAAGCTATACTTTATTTTGTCTTGCTCTATTTATTTCCGTTTTTAAGATATATTATTTCAATTTTTCTTTGAATATTCTATTTTATCCAATAAGGAATAAGACAAGTCATAACAGAGAAGTTTGTCATGCCAACATGCACTCCAATTGTGGAAAACGAAATTGGGCTAGAGATGTCTTCTCACATATTTAAATAACCTAGATTTACAGTTCAATAGGTAGGCATGTGGTTGGGGAAGACTACATGTAGAAAATACAAGAGGCATCACCTAGTTGGACACCCTTGTAACCTCCATTGGTACCTCTTCAAGTAGTACCACATCAGATAGGACATGTATATAGATTCTTCTTCCATGTACCTACATGTATATTAGAGAAACTTTTAGGGATGGAATTTCACACATGGAAAAAAATTTAGGGGTTCCAAGTTTTGATTGGGAGAAGTTTTTGTGTTGTAGTGCTTTATTATCATTGACCCTCAATTTATTTAAAAAACTATATGTATAGAGGATTAGCTCAGATTTATTTATGAGGTAGAGGGAAAAGGGTTGGATTTTATCCTATGTAATTTGAGTTGCAACCTTCCATTCACCCCAATTTCCAATAATGGGGATTTCTTGAAGCAATTTCACCCTCCCTATTTGGTATAAATTGAGACTCATACTCTCATTCATCCAAATTTCATGGTATTGAGATTATTTTTTGTTATATTGCTTCAATTTTCTAGCACAGATAGTTATAGGGGAATGATTCATCCTTATATAAAATGAAATCTTTCCATTTCTATATTTTCCTTATTAGTCCCCGCCTAAAGGAAACATGGACTACTCAAATCCCGCTAGTGTGATTTGATTTTGAGGTCTTATTCTATAAGGAAGCCAAGGTTCGAAACTCACAGTAGTCTGAAGGAGATACCCAAAAAAATCCATCCATATTAAGGGTTGGCATGGCCCAAGATAGGTGCAATGCCTGGATGATTTTGATGGCTTAGATGCACCTGGGTCATGATTTATTAGACCATGGGGTAGTCCCGTGGGTAATAGACACACAATCAAACAAAAATAAAGGCATCAAGGAATATTATAAAGGAATTTTCAATTTCCAATAGTTTCGCACATAGATCATGTTGTATAAGCCAAAGTTTTACCCTTAAATGTTATTAACACTTTTTCTCAATCTATTCAATACCTACAACATTTTCTTTTAAACAATCTAAATATTTGAGGTCTTATTTGTCCTCATATCAAGGTAATGTTCACTTGAAACTTTGAAAAAGGGTAATATATTTTCACAACATTACGATGAGGTATATTAACGCTAGACTTGATTTTAGCATTAATTCACTAAGATTAAATCTTTTTGTGCACTTATCCCATGTTTATGGTATAGCCATGGTATAACCATCTTTTACGTGTCTAGTTGTGGAAAATAACTCCCATGCGAAATTCTTGTCTGGAAGTGAGCCTCATAGTCCCATTCTATAACCAATGAATGGACCAATTTCAGATTGATAGCTTGTTCAAGAGTGTGTTCATGCATCCCTTCTGGTTTTACAATTCATTTTATTTGGTAAAAGAAACAACTTCCTTGCTAGTGCTTCACCTAGGGTACCTTCTATAGAAAGATACAATTCCATCAAATCCAGGTGTGGATACATGTCCATAGGTTGCACCCATCGCCTTCTTCGTTAATCTGCGAAAAACAAACAATAGTTTAGGTTTTCACTACAACGCTACTTAAAATATGGTAATCTCAAAATACTATGCAACATTTTCAGGTTCAATTTTAACTATATATCAAAATAATCATCTCAACCCAAGCATTTCAGGAAAGTGCATTCTTTAAAGTTTACAATTTATGTGTTACTTCAGTGAATGATGGGTGTGCTTGATTCAAATGGAGTTATTCATTATGACTATAATCTTGTAGGTATATAGTTATCCTATCCCATTGAAGAGGTAGAAAGGAGCATTGTAATGCACATGAAACTCCTAGCACGTAGATTGCATTCTCTCCTTGTCCATTCTTCCAATCATTTATATATTATCCCCAAACGTAGGATGTGTTCTTTATCTCTATCTCCTAGACCCATTTATGCACTTGTCCCTAGGGTTGATCGTAGGGAAATGGAATAATCTGGTCTCCTTCCAACACTGCTTTAGGTAAAGAACTTAACTTTATAAATTCTAGTGGTACCCAGTGGCTCATAGGAGCGATGCCTGGCTCATCGACTCATAAGAGAAATATAGTGGTCAACTGAGGAGATATTTCTATGTTTCTGATTTCGTTCCACAAATAAATTCGGCTATTCTTGTCGCTTTTTGAAAGTAAGACGAGATAAAATCTAGGGAGAGATAAGTGAGGATGGATCCAAGAAGGTGGAACAAAGGGGGGAGGGGGGAACCACAGTATGAATTGGGTAGAGGTTGATAAATGAAAAATGAATACCATGTATAGGAATAATGAAGAAAAAAATGGGTTAAACAACTCCAAGAACAAAAAAGAAGAAGGAAGGAACAGTGACTAAACACAATAACAGATAGTAAAGTATGGGAAACATGCCTTCTTTTGGGAACGGGTTGATCTTTAGTAAACATAAACAGTATTTGAAGGTAAAAAATTCTACATTGGCAAACAATAAAATAATGCATACATGAATCCTCAAACTATTTGATTTGGAGTTTGGAATCTAAAGGAGAGTCAAGTGACTTCTTATTACACTAGAATTTTGTAACTATGAGGGTAGTAGAACATGCCATTCTTCCTTTTATGCTAATACAATTTCTTTATAAGTACTCAATATACTAAATTTACTGGTGAGGACTACCTCACTATATGAAAAGTAGGTGTACTTTACAAATAATAATAATGTTTGTTACAGGGACTTGTTTTATATGACACAGGGTATTACAACTTGTTGCAGTGATTAAAAACGTATGTCATGGAAAATACAACAAACATCCACTTGAATCCCAAGGATGACACACCCTCTCAACCATCTGGATTCTTGGAAGGAACACTCTCTCATATTAGTGGAGGACAAGAACATCTTGGCACAAGTCCCAAGGAAGTAGTTGATCAGATCTAGCTAACTAGCTATTAGAAGTTAGTTGTAGCTTGACCCATTCAATCCATGATGTAATAAAAGGCATCCATATAAGCCTTCCTCTATTCTAAATAAATTGATGGTCATTTTTTCTCTCATTTTTTGTGATAATATCGTTGTTTCAGGTTCTAGTTAATTTCCTGAGTATTGTTATTGTAGATCAAATGGTATCAGAGCATTGATCTGAGATGATTATGCTCTAGTGAGTTTCAAACATAATTTTTTTGGGTTGTTAGTGTCTTCCCTCAACCAATTTCCATATCCAAAGGTGCGTTAGGGGTGGCTCCATCCTGCATATACCAAGAAATGTGATATGGTTTTCTTAACACCTCCATTTCCTAGTCCTTTGTGGTGATTTTCCACTTCATAGGTGTTCCCGGATTTTCCATGCCTTCCCCTCCCTTTTTGAGCTCTAGACAGTGTGATTCAAGGTTGAATCCAAATCCAGATCTAGATTTAGATCCAAATATTTGTTTTTTCAGTATATGAAAATAATTCCTCCTCATCGATCCTCCTCCCCCGATGATTTTGTATCTGGGTAGTATTCTCCCATTCAGGACCTGACTCTCTCTCTGAAAGAACTCATGTGGATCTAACGGATCTCCCCAGTGCTACTACAATTAGATACTCATTTCTAGTTGCCTAAATTTTCTGAGAATATAAATGGTGAGGCCATTGATTCCTGGGTATGCAGTCTATCCAGTTTTTTCAACCCCTACCCAAGAATGCCCAGAGAACAGAAGCTCTAGATTTCCAATTTGCAATTGGAAGGGATGGCTTAATCTTGGTGGGATTCTCAAATGGATATCTCATCTTGGGTGGTGGACTTCGAAGATCCTCATGTGGACATCCCTCCCCCTACTGGTTTTTGGTATACCTTTATTCAAGTGATACAAAATCACTTCTATCATTCGGGGTACTGTCAAAATATACTTGCTCGATGGTTACAACTCCACCAACTCTTGGGCGAGTTAATACAAATATGCATTGAGGTATTTACTAAGCTCTACATTCAGCTGCATATTCAAGATCCATAAGAGGTACTCCTTATTAAACTTAACTATGGTTTTTTATTATTTATCCGTCGAGAGCTTGATTTATTTGACAACTCTTCCTTAGATAAGGCCTTTCTTCAAGCCTTGGCTATTGAATGGAAGCTCCTCCTCGCCTTCTATCTCCTCTCTCCAAATTTGTACCTTACTCAATGTCTTCTTCTCCTACCTCTCCCACATCACCCATAACAAGCAAATGGTGTTCTTATCACAAATCTTAGTTTCACTCCTCACCTCAATGTTGTGTTTTTCATAATCATAATCCTGTCAAAAATTTATTTATTGATTATATTGAGCCCTCCTCAAGAATCATGCCTCCCCTAATTTGATCACCTTGGAGAATTCTATGTAACTAGAGCCCTCTCTCTTACTCATGGTCACTGATTCCCAAAATTCTTCACTAGCGCTTTTGTTTACTCATAATTTAAAAACAAAGTAATCTTTGGCCACACTCATCCTCGAAAATGGTAGCCAAAATAATTTGGTTTCTCAGGATTTGGTGCTCTAGGTGGCACTTCCTACTATCCCTCATCCAACACTAATCCAGGTGGATATTGGTGGCCACCCACCTATTCCAACTGGGTCCTCTTCACAGTTTTAGTTCAACACGTTCTTTTTTACTTCTTTGTAATTGTGGGTTCTACATTTCCAGGGATGTATGAATCCCTACACATATTCCAGGAAGATATTGGTGGCCTCCCACCTAATCCAACTGGCTTATTTTGTATGTTTTCATGTCAACACATCTTTATGTATTTCCAGGGCTATTTTGGGGCCCTAAAAAGTTTTTTTTGGCTCATCACAGTAAAATTATAGACAAAGTTAGAGTTTGACAACATAATGTGTATTTCTATAAAATACCTTTCCAACAGACTATCACGCACCTAAAACGGAGGTCGTATGAAAAAGTTACGACCTCGGGAAGTTGAGGTACCAACTTACCCATAGGGGCCCACATAAATTTTGGCGTTTCATCTTGTAGGGTTAGAGTTTTGTATGTCTATGGTTTTGGCATTCATGAGTAATGTTAAAAATGTCTTTGGAGCCTCATTGTAATCATTATGCTCAGATGAATGCACACAACAACCACATATCTTCTTAGAGATAGCTACCACCATTCGAGCAAGTGTTTCAGTTCTGCAGTTTTATAGTTTCAGCCTATTTCACTTATTCAATAGAAGATATTGTTCATTGGATATATGTGTTGTTCTTCATATCTGTGTGTTTATTGTATCCAATCTGATAATCAGTTCGTTTCACTTCTAAATTTGGATTAGTGGTATCAGAGCGGTCTGCTCTTCATTTATTTTTCTTCGTGCATGTCCTCGACAAGATCTGGGTACAAGAAATTGGGACTCGAACCAATCAATTCGTTGCAATATCTATTGTGTCGAGCCCGACAACAACCCATGGGGAATGGAAATAAATATGATGGAGCAAGAGATCCTTTTAAAATGTTGTTCGAGGAATCCCTTGTGTGACAAAGGAACAAAATTATGGACAACTTTGTGTGGATCCTTCAGTGGCTGCCCATAGGAGAAGCATCTTCAACAAGAAGCCATGCAACCCCCTTCAAGGTACAAGTAAATTTTTATATTCCATTATTTTAAGGACCGATACATGTAGATGTTGTAGAAAATGGTTGAATATGCTCGAAGGGTATTTTTCTATCCACAATTTTTCCAATAGGGAAAACATTACTTTTTCACTGCTTAAGGTCGTCCCGCATGTTAAGGATTAGTGGGATACTTACTATGGGAAAATATTTAGGTACAAGAAGTTGGGAATTGAACCAATTGATTCATTGCAATATCAGTCGTGCCGAGCATGACAACAACCCATGGGGAACACAAATAAATATGATGGAGCAAGAGATCCTTTTAAAATGTTGCTCGAGGAATCCCTTATGTGACAAAGGAATGAAATTATGGACAACTTTGTGTAGATCCTTTGACGAATTCCCATAGGAGAAGTATCTTCATCAAGCAGCCATGCAACCCCCTTCAAGGTATAGGTAAATTTTGATATTCCATTATTTTAAGGACTGATATATGCGGATGTTGTAGAAAATGGTTGAATATGATTGAAGGGTATTTTTTTGTCCACAATTTTTCCAATAGAGAAAATATTACTTTTTCACTCCTTAAGGTCGTCCCCCATGTTAATGATTAGTGGGATACTTACTATGAGCAAAGGGACATAGAGGAATCAATAATATTTGTGGTTTACCCTACATGGGATTCCTTTTAGGATGCCATTAAAGAACATTGCTACTCTGTTGGAAGCTATAAGGACCAGTACACCAGATGGATGACCCTGCGTCAAGAAAGGGACCAGACAGTACCAAATTTCACCAACAATTTCCATACCCTGCACACCAAATTGGGTTTCAAAGACTTTGATCGACATCTGGTGCTCAAATACTATGGTTGTTTGCATAGATACATTCAAATAGAAATGGAGTTTATGGACGTCACCTCATTGGGTACAGATTATATATATGTTGTCAAGATCGAGCATCAATTTAGGCAGAAGATGCGAGAGATTGGATCTGCAAATTCCTCACATCCAAATCAGGGTAAAGGATGCCCCAACCCACATAGCATGGGACAAAGAAAATATGGCCACTCTCAGGACAACCAGTCCAAGCTGCAACATAAGAAGGGAAATGAGAAGATGAAGAAGGACATAGGAAAATGATGTGAATACCATAAAATCCCTTGGCACAACACTGAAGAATGTCTCTCCAAGAAGTCACTCGTGGTTGAGCTAAAGGCTTCTGAGTCAGAGGCCAATTCCAACTCTAAATCAAATCCAGAAGGAGGAAATTGGATTATTGATGTTGAACCTATTTCCACTGTCCCTACCACCAAAGTCCATCCAAGTGAACCAAAAAACCAGAGGAAGGGGAACGCCTCTTTCACTCATAGATGTGGGTGAAGGGGGATGTGCTTCATTTCATTTTTGATAGTGGTAGTCATAAGAACTTGATCTCAACAGTGGTCATCAAGAAGCTAGACCTATTGATGACACTGCACCCGCAACCCTACACCACCAGTTGGCTTCGCCAAGGAAGAGATCTTCGTGTCATCCAAAAGTTTCATGTACCCTACGAAATCAATCCTTTCAAAGATGAGGTATTGTTTGATATTTCTCCCCTTGAAGTTTGTGATNNTGTGGAAGCATCATGTTGTGTGTGAGTCTATACCCCGTAGTGTTATTATTACTTTGGGTAGACAATTGTACAAGATATTAGAGGTAGCACCACCAACTTATATTTCTTTAATCTCTGTTAAGAAATGTAGTAAGGTCATTTCAGAGACTGGTAAGTTCATCTTCTTCTCTGTAATCCATGCTCACAGTAAGTAAAAGGTATCTAACACATCTGTGGCCTCTACACATAGCCTCTTTTTTCCGCAGAAGCAAGTGGACAAGATCATGGAAGAGTACAAAGACATCTTCTCCTCATCCATCGAGGTACTGACTCACTTCCAAGTCAAGCATCCAATTGATCTAACCCTCGGTGTACCTATTCCTAATGGACCATTCTATCGTTGCTTGTTGATGGAAAATGATGAAATCAAGTGTCAGATCCAAGAGATTATTCAAAATGGGCACATCAGACCCAACTCCTCCCCTTGTCGAAGCCTGATTACACTAGTGTAGAAGAAGGATGAGACCTAGCGACTCTGCATTGATTATAGAGCATTAAACAAAATCATAGTTAGGAACCGATACCCAATGCCTAGGATTGATGACCTTCTTGACCAACTCAAGGGGGGGAATTTCTTCAGCAAGATTGACCTAAAGTCTGGCTATCGCTAGGTTCCCATTGAACCAACTAATGTATGGAAGACATCTTTCAAATCTAAAGAAGGTCTCTTCAAATGGTTGGTCATGCCCTTTGGATTAACAAATCGACCAACCACTTTCATGAGGTTAATGGATGATGTATTGATACCCTTCACCAACTTTTTTGTGGTGGTGTATTTGGATGGCATCTTCATCTTCAACAAAACTTGGGAGGAGCACATGTGACATATTCAACAGGTTTTGAGCACTCTGTGGAAGCACAAGATATATGTCAACCTAGAAAAATATTTATTTGGCATGAACATGGTCCAATACTTGGGCTACAATGTTGATGAGAATGGGGTACATATTGATCCTGCTAAGATCCAAGTCATCTGTGACTAGCCATCCTCGACCACACTAACCGAGCTTCATAGAATCTTGGGACTGGCCAACTTCTACTGACGATTTGTGTTTGGATTCTCCCATATTGCACGGGCCCTCGACCATGTGACCAAGGGTGGTGGAAGGGAAAAGTTTTTGTGGGGGAAGGAACAACAATGAGTATTTGATGATCCGAAGCATCGCTTGTGCTCAGCTCCAGTACTCTCCTTGTCTGATCTGCAACAACCATTTGAGATTGACACTAATGCATATGACTATGCTGCAGGAACAGTTCTCACTTAACATGGTCATCTGGTGGCATACCATAGTAAGAAACTCTTAGATACTGTCTGTAAATACACCACCTATGACAAGGAAATGCATTCCATTGTACAAGCCTGTCATTAATGGAAACATTACATTCTAGGAAAGGAGACGATCATCCATACTGATCAAAAGCCTCTACAGTTCATACAAACACACGAGAAGCTTCAAAACAATCACCATCCGAAGTGGTGCACCTACCTGAAACACTTCCATCTCAACATTGAGTAGAAGAAAAGGAGCACAAATTGTGTTGGTGACTGCCTCAATCGACCTCCCATGGCTCCACTCACCATTGTGCTCCATTCATGTGGACATGACACATTTGAGTGGCACCAACACTATCAACAAGATCTGGACTTCACCACCACCTATCATCTCTTGGGTACAGGCGTGACTTCCATCAATTTTCAGATTCAGGACAGACTGTTATGCCATCTAGGCCATCTATGTGTTCCTACAAGAGAGTATGCAAAGATGATTTGGGAAGCCCGCAAAAGTCGGATGGAAGGATATGTTGGCATGGATAAAACTGTGGCCATTCTCCAGAAACATTTTTATCAGACAAAACTTTGACAAGATGTCAACAAGTATATCAGATCTTACACTTCATGTGCCATTGCTAAGCTAGTTATCAAGAATCAAGGCTTATACACCCCTCTTCCTACCCCTGAGAAGACTTGGGAATCCATCTCGATGGATTACATGTCTAGTCTTCCATCCACCAAGTAAGGCAATGATTGTGTATTTGTGGTCATTGATAGATTTTCAAGATGACCATCCTCATAGCATGCAATAAGAACATCATAGTGGCATATAATTCCAAGCTCTTGTTCGAACGAGTGTGGGTCTATTTTGGAATACCATGGACCATCATCTCTGACCATGACAACAAGTTCCTCAACACATTTTGGTCGAGTCTTTGGTCACTATTGGACACCAAGTTCACTAAATCCACTTCTTTCCACCCCCAAACAAATGGCCAAATAGAGGTTTTCAATCAGATGATTGTGCACATCCTATTCATGTACAACTCTAAGAATCCACGTACATGAGACGAGATTATCCCCTATGTTCAATATAGTTACAACAGGGTTCTCCATAGCTCCACCAGCCATAGCCCATTTCAGGTGAGACTGAGATTCCTACACTTGGGTCCCATTGATGTTGCACTACCCCTTACAACCACATATACAGACTCTTCCCATGTTCAGTATGAGACCGACAAACCCACTAGATTCATTAAGAAGATTCAACACATCTGCCAATAGGTCCATGAGATTTTGCAAAAATCCAATGCTAAGTACAAGTTCCGCCACAATCAACATACGGTACTGCACTAGTTTTAGGTTGGATACAAGGTATGGTTACATTTGCAGAAGGAGTGTCTTACAGGGCCCCATCAAAAGCTCCTCCCACTTCGCTATGGGCATTACATTGTCACCAAGGCTATGGGTAGCAATGATTTTGACCTCAACACTCCACCCTTCCTTGGCTTGCACCCAATGTTCAATGTGGACCTCCTTCGAATATATTTTCCACCATTATTGAACACCTCAGAGATCACAAAACAACTGAAACTAATAGATCTCAACCCTAACTGCATGGAATAGGAACCCACTGATCATATAGTGGACACACAGTTCAAGGGAACTCGCTAGCAGAAGATCCAACTTTATCAGGTTGTCAAGGTAGGACAACTCCTCCACCAAGGAAAGTGGCTCACCCGGGGCCGAATTCAATAGATGTTTCCTCACCTGATGGGGGGAATCAATGCAATGGATACCATTGCTTCCTAAGAGGGGATGACTAATCCAAGTGGATATTGGTGGTCACCCACCTATTCCAACTGGCTCCTCTTGATAGTTTTAGTTTAGCACGTTCTTCTGTACTTCTTTGTAATTGTGGTTTCTACACTTTCGAGGATGTCAAAAGGCTTACACATATTCCAAGTGGATACTGGTGGCCTCCCACCAAATCCAATTGGCTTATTTTGTATGTTTTCATGTTATCACATCTTTCTATAA
>CBVK0101870857.1:0-18937 GCA_900067695.1 Picea abies
GCAAAAAGGGCCAAAAAACTCTATAAATAGAGGTGGACAAATCATTTTAAGCATTACAATTTGGAAAATAACCAAAAAAGTCAAAAACCCTCTTCCTCAAAACACAAATTCAAGGAGCTACGATGGACGAAAAATCCTCATAACTGAACCAAGTAAGTACAAATAATCTTTCTTTTCATTTTCAACCATCATTTATTGCTTAGTTTATTGTTTATAAGGTGTGAGCCCTTGTAGAAGGTTCGGGCATGCGTGTACGCGGGCTATCCATACCCAGCACATGTACATATGTGGGAAAAGTAATACTTAGCCCGCATGCATATGAGATTGTCTTAAAGGTAGCCCACGTACATACTTTATCTTTCAAAAAAAATATGAAATAAGGGGCTAACCTCACCAATTTTCTTGCAACAGGATGTATGTTCATTGGTAGGAAAGGGAACATGAAGAAATATATGTCTTGGTAGAGGAGGATCCATGGGCTATTTCCATGCTTAAACAATGTGGTATGTGGAAATTTTTCCAGTGTCCATTCATGAGGGCATATTTCCTCTTTTTTGACATTGTGTAGGTGGACAGCTTTGTTTCCTAGACAAGGTGCGGGGAAAGTCCAGGAGGCCTTTGACGATAAATTTTTTGACTTGTGGGCACATCATATTCCAGTGATCGAGGACTATCCTTATACAAGGATCAGTTTCCTTAGGGATCTTGATATGCTTGTGCCCCCTGGCAAGGAGCATGAAGAGATAGGTAAACACATTTTAAATTTATTTAATTTTTAAATTTTTAAATATTATCCATTTTATGGTAATGTCAAAGTAATAACTCAATGATCTGTTATATACATATGTGGGACCAATGCAACCAACTAACTTCACTAGGACCAGGCATCGTCATAGAGTAGATGTCGAACCGGTAGCAGTAGGAGGACCAATAGTTGCATGAGGACCCCAAGTCGGAGAGGCTGAGAGAGTATTACAATGAGTAGAGAGGAACCTTACATCTCTCACGCATGCGGTGCTAATGGAAAAGATAGAGGACCTTCCCCTAGTTATGCAGCCACATGTTGTAGGAGTGCCCAGGACTTGGGTCCAGTTGTCCAGGCGTATTGAGAATGGTGTAGTTCATTATAGTAGGGCCAATAGGCCTAGACCGTAGTTAGTATTGGACCATACACGTGTCGAGGGAACTTTTTGTACTATGTAGTGACATCTTGAGCCCAGCGATGTATATCGGCTCTATTTGAGGCTTTATGGCCCACTTTGTACTCATGACATTATTTTTTGGACACCTTATTATATATACATCTTTTTTCCTTATGGATAAACAAATGTATTTACATGTGCCTGTATGTGTGTGTTTTTACTTTTATGTGTGAGCAACATGCCAATCTAACACACTATTAGCTAATGTATCAGTTAGTTGATTATATCTCTTAGGAATATGAATATAAGTAATATAATCAAAATAAAATTCTAAGAGACATACCCTAAGGAATCGTCGATGAAGGGTGGGATCATAGACACGGTATACCCCATTTAACTAAGACATAACCAGTTGAGCATATAGATAAACCTGGAAGTGAGAAATACCATGTGACAAGGCATCACGTAGTAATTCTATTATGGCATTGTACTCTGTGACATTATTGGTTGATTTTCCCAAACAAATACCTCTAGAAGACAACAACTAACCAAAAGGTGTAAAGATCACCCAAGTTGTGGAAGAAAGCCTCCAACTGTGTCGGCTAGCACCGTTTGCGAACCCAACATAGACCTCTGATTCACTTGACATATTCCACAGTGAAAAGAAACACAATAAACTACACGTCCATAAAAAAATACAAGATTGTATAAATAAAGCTATACATATGTACAAGAAGTCACGCTCAGGAGACTGATATAAGCATAATACTTCTTAAGGTAGAGCCCATTTCTAGGCTCCGATAAAGCGTTACCCTTGAAATCAACTAGATGATAAGAACCCTTCTCTAAGACTTCTTTCACAATGAAAGGTCTGAAACACATGGGTTTGGAATTTCGTGCCCCTAAGGGATATTTTTCTTGGTCGTAGACTAGGAAAAGATCGCCTTCGGAGAAAATCCAAGGGTGGGCAGACTGATCATACTAACACTTGAAGCATTGTTTGTGAGCCTCATTGGCCAAGGCTACATCTTGGCACTACTTATCGAGTTGCTCAAGATATAAAAGACGTTCTTCAAGCGATGTAGTGTCGGGCAACAGTTCCAATGCCAACTTTGGAGAAGGGATTTGACATTCAATGGGAAAGACTGCCTCCAGGCGGTAGATGAGTTGAAAAGGTGAAAAACCATAAGTAGTATTGAATGAAGTTCGATAAGCCCAAAGTGTCGAGTACAACATCAAATGCCAATTTGATTTGGTTGAATTAATTGTTCACTGCAGAATAGTCTTGAGAGATTTATTAACAACCTCTACTTGACCATTCACTTGTGGGTAGTAAGGTGATGAATGTGATGAATGTTCCTGTTTAAACCCTAGTTTTTATGTTAATTCAGACATCATTTTGTTCTGGAAGTGACTGTCGTGTTCTGTGACAATCTCCTTCAGAATATCGAACCTGGATACAATCTCATTGAAAATGAAAAGTGCATCGGTTTCCCCGTCATTTCTAAATGTCAGCATATCTTTGACCCACTTAGTAAAGTAGTCGACTACGATGATGATACAATGATGCCCCCTAGATAAAACTGGGTGACATGTAGTGAAATCAATGCCCCACTTGGTGAAGGAGCCAACGAAAATAATCGAGAACATGGGAGTTGGGTGTTCTTGCATCTTCTGAGAGAAGATTTGGCATGAGTGAAACTTATTGACTGACTCTACACAATCCTTGATTAATGAGGGCCAAAAGTATCCAACGCGAAGAATCTTTTGGGTTGTTTCCAACCCAAATAGATGACCACCACATGCTCTTGTGTGACAGTCGTTAAAAACAATCTCTTCTTATTCATGATTGAGACATTGTCGGATAATGCAATCGACTCATCGATGATATAAAGTCTCATTGAGGATAAGATAGTTCCACTCTTGGTGTCATATTCTTCGACACTCATTGCGAGAAGCAGAAAACAAGCACTTCAAAGTCTGAAGATACACTAGCATATATCCATACCAAGGGTCTGAAGATGTGATAAGAAAAAGATCTCCATTGATCGGTGAATCTTCGGGAAAAATATCACCACTCTAAACCGAAAGTTCCAATATTAGTTTAGCAAAGACTAGGGACTTTTTATATTTCTCCGAAACAAAATCCAAGTCAAAATATTGTAAGATGAATATCCATCGACTGATTTTCTTGTCGATGACCTGTCATCTTAACACATATTGAAAAGGGTTGACGACGGTTATGATGGTGGTCTTACGAAGTAAAATATAATGATGGAACTGTTGGACATCGTGAAAAAACACCAAAGTGAGTTTCTCAACATGTGTGTAGTTGAGTTCTGGTCTAAATAGGCCCCGAATTAGATAGTAGATAACATGCTCTTCGAGAACGTCATCCTCTTGGACCAAGACCATGCTGATAGTAGACTCTACGACATCCAAATACAACAAGAAATCCTTGCCATAATCAAGAGGACTCGGCAGAGGGGAAGACGTCAAAGTGCATTTTAGCGCTTCAAAATAGTGTTGAGTTGCTTCATCCCAACCAAATGGGACCGATTGTTTCAAGAGACGCATGAACCCTTTAGTAATCTCGACATAGTTAGCAACAAAACACCAAAGAAATTTGGCTTTCCCATGTAGAATATGAAGCTGGGGACTTGTCCATGGGGGAGGAAATTTAACTATTGCCTCAACCTTATGAGGATTGACCATGATCCCTTTGGTTGACACGATAAAACTTAACAAGCATCCCAATCTCATGCAAAAAATACACTTGTTGGGATTCAGGAGAATTCGATAGTAGCGACACCTCTAAAATATTAGTCATAAATGGGTGAGTTGATCAGATCTCTTATGAGAATGTGATGCCAAATCATCGAGATATGCCTCGACTATTTGTTTGAGGTCATGGAAAGAAAATGACATGGCCCACTGAAAAGTGTCTCCAGAATTCCTAAGGCCAAAAGGAATTTTTCTATACACAAATGTATCCCAAGGAAAAATAAAAATCGTTTTATGTTGGTCCTCGGGCTTGATCTAAATTTGATCATGCCCAGAAAACCATCCATGAAAGAAAATACCTCACAACCTATGCATTCATCGACAATTTGGTCAATAAATGGGGTTGGGAAATTGTCTTTCGAGAAATCTTTTTTCAGGTCGTAAAAGTCCATACATATGCGGATTGTACCTTGCTTCCTGTTGACAAGAAAATGGTTTGATATCCATTCCATCAATTGAAAAAGGTAGATGAAACCAGTTTTGATGAGTTTCTCTACTTCAACCTTTATTGTTGTTTCCTTGTTAGGATTGGACGAGAGAGGCTTTTGTCGGACATGATTAAAATTAGAATAAGTCATGATTTGATGTTAAAAAATACGTGGATCATTGCCTGGAATCTCCTCATAAGAATAGGAAAAAACTTCGTGAAATTATTGAAACAATTAAGTGTAGATTTGAATCTCTTTGGGAGAACAATCCGCTCCAATGAAGACATTTTCCACGAGTGTATATTTGAATCTCTTTGGGAGAACAATCCACTCCAACAAAGACATTTTCCACGATGCCAGGGGTTTTGGAGATGTCGATAGGAATTGTTTCAGATATACTTGAAATGTTTCCCTCGACAATCAATTTTTGTGTAGCCAAAGGGTTAATAAGACAAGGGGCATCTCCATTCATGGTCGTAACAAACTCTCCTTCCTTTATTCTCTTCATCTCGGGTAAGAAATAAGATATGTGGTGAAGATCATCCCAAGGTCTCTCTGGCCCATTCATTTCCTCCAGGATCGCCTCGTCAGATGGAAAGACTAAGTCAAAAGGGTCATAGGAAGTGAGAGAGTATTGAGGCTAAATAGGCTCAAGAATAGGGTCTAGCTCATGTGGGGGAGCTAGATCAGGGTTGGTTGAGGCTTGCTGGACAATACTGTACGCAACCTCGGAAGAGGATAAGGGAATGACCATGCCAAGGTTCCATAACCCTTCCATTGAAGTTGATGGGGAAGGTAAAGTCTATGGGTTGTCAAAGTAACTCATTTTAAAGGACGCAACTTGAAAAATTACACCCTTTGTCTAGTCGGGATCAACCGAAATAAACCTAACATCATTGGCAAATGACAAATAATAAAAAGTTCCCATCAAAGAAATAAACAATATGGAACCTAAGTTGACAATACATGTCTACGGGTTATCAATCATCGGGACCATGGATGCCCCCGATGAAGGGTCAAGACGAGAAAAGGATAACTGGTCAATGATTATAATCTAGCCTTTGTGAGGGAAACATAAGACCTAAAAAAGGATGGGTACGACCACTATCATAGCATAGGTCCAACTTCTCCCTAACAAAATATTGTAGTCGAGAGGCGCATTGAATAATTGTACTTCGATGCACACAGTTTTACCCTCTAACTGGACGGGGAAAGAAAGAATTATTCCATTTGGTCTAAAAGGTCGACCGTAAAACACAGTTAGCAACGTGGGTGACAGAGACAACTCAGGTTGGTCGATGGTATTCCAACATTCCAATGACATTAGGCAAGTCGAGGCACCGTCATCAACCACCACATGGAAAATGTTATGTGTCAACGATTGCATGGCGTATGCCACTACTATCTGAAAGGCGACATGGTGAGGGAGACAAGGTTTATAGCCGATAGGGTAAAAATAATAATTCTTGAGTTAGTGGTCTCAACCACTCCAAAGGCGGACAACTCTGAGGAGAAACTCTGAAGGATGTCCAGAGAATACATTGCACAAGGGGTTTGTGCCAAATCCTCCACGATGGAGTAATTCTAAGCAGCCCTTGTGTTAGGGTCCTTGTGTTAGGCTTGTGAGCAACCCTTTTCAATGCACCCTTAGGGATGTGAGTCATTGTTTCTCCCACCATCTTCTCGATTTGAAGAGGATTCAGTGGGTTAGAGGCTTCTTTTCCATTCTCAACATATTCTGTCATTCCGTAGTTATGAGCCTTGGTTTGTAGATGAGCTTCGGGTTTCATCATATCAATTTGTGTGTCCCCATTGTTAGTATTGGGTGCGGGGGTTACCTGACTGGCCCCAGGCGCAATCGTGGATGAAGAATCTTGAGCCATATTTTTCCCTTGTGGAAAATGGTTAGTTAACACGACATGATGTTTTATGCCAACAGATTTTAGGCTTTATCAAGCTGAGGGAATTGGTGAGTCAAGTGGTTGTCTATGAAAATCTTACATGAAAACTTCACCTTTCTCTTTTCATTTTTTCCCTTGCTAGCATTATTTTTAGCCTTCTTATCCCCCTTACCCTTTTTGTTTTTAGTTTTCCCCTTTCCCTTAGTTTGTTGGTTACCCTTGGGATTTGTCGATTTCACACTATGTACATTCGAAGTTTGGGTTATGGGGGAAACTGAGCTGGAGTTTGGCTGGCCAATTTTTATTGAATCGATAACTGTTGTAATTGATTAGACAACTGATCTATGGACTTTCTCTGTGTTGAGCCTAGTATGTCGTCGGCATGAGGCCCAAACTTCTGTTTGGTCTTGTCGAATGTCTATCGTGGTGCATCGGGTAGGATCTCATATAGCATACTGGACTGAGAGTAAATCAACTCTAGTTGTTGGACTCTCATGATAGCCTCTTCTTGGAAAAAAACTCTGGACGTTGCGATGTCTTTGGATACACAAGGTACCAAGGACTTTAGGAACCACTCGAGAAAAAATGTGAGAGGGACCTTGAATTTGATCAAACTATTTCGTCTCCACCATTCTTGGATGTGATCTAAGATATGGTCGACTTTCATTTTCTCGAAGTTGGATAGAAACTTGGTGCCGACATCGTATCTTACCAGTAACTAGAAATGTTTTAAGAAGACCATCACCAGTTCATTAAAGTAATCGTACTTCGATCTATAGAGCTCGATATACCATTTCGCAACACCCCCTATAAGAGTGCATTGAAACAAGCACAACTGAACATAATCATCCTTTAACGAGCTGGATGAGAACCATAAGTGAAAAGTTGTGACATGATCACTTGGATCTTCGCTAGTGTTTCCTTAAAACTTAGGGATGTCGGGGCCATCACAGATCATGATAAATCAGGTTGTTCAAATTTCTTGACAAGTCTGGCAAATGCAGAGTTGCTAGAAAAGGTAGTCTTGGTTGTGGCATATTTACATGAAAAGATGGGCCTAGATTTTGGTTGGCACCAAGTTTCTAGGAAAATTTTGACTATTGGCCAGGGTTTTGGTAGAGACCACAGTGGCCCTGTCTAGTAAAAGGGACATGCATTTTATTTTACATCGTTGGATGATTCCCGATGTTGGATGACATGCACTATGCAAGGATCACTCCCTATATAGTATTCCAAGGACCTTGGTTGGGGATTCCCCCAGCCGACCCTCCTAGGATAGGTATTGAACCTTTCACGGGGTTCCAAAGAGTGTGGGAGGGGTTGTCCCCAATCAACATCCCTTGTGAAGGAAATGAGCCCTACCAAGGATTTCCAAGACCTTGTGAGGAGTAAACTCCTGTCATTTCTCCCTGTGAAGGAATGAAACCTTGCGTAGGGTTTTGTTGAACAAAAAAGGGGTTCCTCTGGTCGAGAAAGAAGTTGATGAAAAGATTTATTTCCAAACGCACCGAACAAAGAAAATGGCATGGATCCCACCAGAGTCATGTAGGATTGAGGTCCAATACTCCCTCCATTGAACAAACTAGAGTCGGTATTAAGCCTGATCGACTACTGGAAAGTGCCTCTAAGTGAAGGGGACAAAGGAGGAATGTGACCCCCACCATAAGGGATAACGTTGAACAGGGTAGTGGTTCCCACGATGGGTCCTTGCAAGGGAGAATTAGACCTCCCTTCCCCTAGACCAATGATCTGTAGAGTAGAGTAGGTTAGAACCGAACTAGAGTCAAAACCTAACATCCCATATGAAAAGGGAGTGCCAAACACGTTATGAATAGAGGGAACAATGGTCAAATTTGTCGAAGGGATTATGCCACTGCCCAAATTAGTGGGTGTATGGACAACCATAGTCCTGACAGGTGGAGGTGGGGGAGAAGGTACAATGCCCCCTCCTATGGAAGCCAAGATGGGCGTGTGAGGACTCCCTGACGAAGTAGAACTAGTTGGTTTCATCACTACTCATCAAATGAACTGTCGTTCAGGTGAAGTCACCTCGGGAGGGACTATCTGAATTATAAGAGGCACTGATAATTCAGTGATCGGAGGATTTCTGGCCTGAAACCTTCGATATCAAGGTCAGAAACAATGGATTCCTCTGGTGCAGAAACGTATTCTCTCAGATTTGTCTCGGGTACAGTTTCATTTGTCCTGGTATCTTAGAATGAGCCTTCTTGATCTACCTTTCACCTCAATGATGGCAGAGGTGGCTCCAAAGTAACCAATGGTAGGCCCTGAAGCCTACACAAATGAAGGAGTTGTTGATATTCCACCTTATGAAATGATCAACCGACATTGTAAGGTTTAGATAACGTGAAACAAAAAGCACACACTAAAAAGTTCATAATGACAAATCAAACAAACAACTAACTAGTAGGAGGAACAATTATGCCAATCAACACTAGAGCAACTTACCGATGCAAGTGTAACTCGAACACGGAAACACCCTCTATGTATACTCTACAAAGCGTGATCTGATGTCTACCCTGGGTACTACAGTATACCCCCACAGCCACCCATGTAAGTCCCTGAAAATAGGAAACTAGGTTTCCATCTCACAGTCAGTCACCAGGAGAGTACAATTGATAATCGGGTTGATCATAATGAGCAGGATAACAAACACTGAAACCTTTCAAGGGTATTGAAGGAAAATGGTCTAGAAGACAATTGAAGATCTCAAACATATTCGAGGTACACGAGGCTCTGTAGTCAAATGAGATCAATTTAATTCCCAAGAACAACCCTCAATATACAATCCCCACTATGCTTGGTCCGACTTTGGGGGGGTTATCTCCTCTACCTTTCCTTACATGACCTCATGTTTAGTCCCTGTGTTAGAGGGGCATCTTAGATGACTCTTACGACACTGGACTCTAACAATACTTATCATAGAATCCTATGTTTTTGTAGAAGGCCTTGAAGAGTTTCCTCTCCACACCTAATTCAAGGCCCTAGAGCCTAGATTAGTTGGTGAACCCTAGAAACAAAAAGTCTAACTGATTTTAAGTGTTAAGAGTTGATTTTTATTGGCTTGACTTACTCAAAAGGGTATAGACATGCAAATTATGGTGTTTGTAAGAGACGAAAGAGAAGAAAGAATTTAGATCATTTATGAAAAATAAAACTAAATTCTTCAAATTGAAAGAAAAGGCCTTCAAATCTTTGTAAATGCAAACTTCTCAAAATAATATTTCAAGATCCTATGATGCAAAAGTTTTCCTAGAATAAGATTTTTCGTTTTACAATGCAAACTACTAAACCTTCAGGGACAAAGTAAGAAAGGAAGTTTGAAAAATAACTCTTTTCTTTTGCAAAAAGACAACCTATGCTACAATTACCAAACTAAATGCGTAACTGAATGCAATGTTTTTATTTTTTATTTTTTGAAATGCTTAGAAAAGAAAAACATAAGTAAAAGATATTTTTTTGTTTTTCAAAGCATAAACTGGATAAAGAGAAAAATAAAACCCAAGACTCATACAAACCCTAAACCACTGCCTGAACATATGGACTCACAAGAATCCACAAGAGTATATAGCGCTTATAGGTCGACTCTAAACCTCTAAAACAAACAAAAGAAGATGAAGAAACAACATGGGTTATTTACAGAGGGCAAGTTAAACTAAAACTTTGACCCAACTAAAGGCCACTAATAGAGACCCTGAAAATTTTTAGAAGGCCTTAGAAGCACAAAGCTTCTTGTCAGGAAAGAAAAAAAAAACTTTTTTTTAAATGGACGTGGGTTGTTCTCAAGCAACCTGCATATGCATGCGGGTTGTATACTATGCAGAATGCATATGTACACATGCTTAACAGAGTATAGGGCGCATACAACTCTGAAATTTTTCAAAAAATAAAAAAGGATTGGAAACTGACTGGGTAGGGAAGGGTGGTAGGCACCTAGAAGGTGACCAGTGACCCTAAAATGACTCAGTAAACTTGAAAAACTCAAAAATAAATCGAAAAAATTGAATTCAAACCAAAATATCCCACTAAGACCCTAGAGAGACTCCCCAATGGAGTCGCCAATTCTGCTATGGGGAAAATCCCCCTATACTGGGTCTAGGTATAGGGAGAGTGCTAACTTCCCTTAAAATATTATTCTACCCTTAAGCTACCCCAAAACTATCTAAACAAAAGGACACGAGAGAGGAGAGAAGTTCAATGGGTGCACCTTAAGTCCTTTCAACTAGTGTAGACCTATTTCGTCTTTGCATCTTCCTATATTGCGGGTCTCCTCCCAAAGATGACCTACAAAAATATTAGGATAACTATTATGCAACACAGTGTGTATGCGGGCTATCTCTTCAACAAGGCGCGTACATGTTCCAAAAAATAGTTTTTTAAGAAGAAGCCTCAGTAGTATTTTGGCAAATTATGTAAGTGGAAAGGCCAATGTCTTGTATACATAGGTAAGAAATTTTTAGAATATAACACAAACATCTATCTTACAATTAGTTAATAACATTAATTTTACGTCCATACATGTGTTTCCATTCTCCACATCACAATGACAGTAATCATTGCAACTTTACATTACAAAATGGTTGTAATGTGTCATCAACATCTACATGATTTATAAGTAATATTAAAGATTGGATTTATTATAGATTACTCCTTAAAAGTATATTGTTTCCATTCTCCACAACATAATGACCGTAATCATTTCAACTTTACATTACAAAATGGTTGTAATGTGTCATCGATATCAACATCGATATCAACATGAGTGAAGTGATATTAAACATTGGATTTATTATAGATTACTCCTTAAAAAAAACATGTATTTTTTCAATATATTTATTGAAATCAATAAATGAAAAGCCAAGGTGGGAATATAAAATATTTGAAAATAAAATAGTCATCTATTCATTTTGAACCTTGATCTTCCTCTCATATTCGCGTTGGGAACGCTTTTTGAAAATAAAATAGTCATCTATTCATTTTGAACCTTGATCTTCCTCTCATATTCGCGTTGGGAACGCTTAGGTTGAAAAAGTAAGATAAATCTACCTTATATACTTCGGATCAAGTTGTGGGATATACATATTATCGTTCTCTACACCAAGATGAAGATGTAAATATGGGTGGTACGATACACTATGATCTCCTTTGTGATACTGCAAGGGACATCCAAATTTATCTTCATTTTTTGGCAGGTTCAGATAGAGGACACAAAAAACGAATATGACACCATAAGAGGATTTCTAAACCTTGTTGGAGATAACTTAAAATGTATTATATGGGCTCTTTGTTTTTTTTGATGGTCCCAAAATGAATAGTGTGTTTGCATCAATACTCTGAGCTTTAAGACATCTCTCAGCAGTTTCTCTAAACTAATGATTAGCATGAAATGCATTCCAACAGTTTCTCTAAACTAATGTTTCGTATGCAATGCATTCCATATTATATATGTTTTAATAATATATTAATATTGGGAATTAATTTCAAATGGTTTGTATATAATTTATATAAATGTATAACGGGAACGTTTTTCGAACAAGTGTTCCACATGATTAATAGTTTTCACAAATAAAGCTATTAGTTTGGAATATTTATTTAGTTAATCAATAATAAATATTCGTTACTTTAATATATATTGTGATTGTCTTACGGGCATCATAAATAAAACCCTTGAGAATTCTATCATTCTTTTGGATCCTCACCTTACTATAACTACCTTCCTTATCTTTTATTTGCATAATCAAAATGGTTTACTGCATAATTAATTTGCTGGATAATCAAAATGGTTTACTACATAATTAATTTGTTGGATAATTAAAATGGTGTGTGGGAGTTGTACTTTTACACTGCATAGAAAACCATCAATTGTGGCTTCACTTTAATGATTTTAATGAATAGAAATACTGAGATAAACAATGTTAATAAAATATGTGCCAAACCTTAACAAAATATACATGTCAAAACTGTTGTTTGTTCCAAACGAGATATGGTTAAACTCACTTGAAATTTGAGGTTAGGGTTAGGTTTAGGGTTTTTGACTCTCACTAAGCATTAGAGCTACGAGCTATGGTTACAATCACTTGAAATTTAAGGTTAAGGTTAGGTTTAGGGTTTTTGACTCTCACTAAGCATTAGAGTTGCTCATGTTTCTCTAGCTTGCAACACTTAGCAAATATGGAAGCATACTCTAGTGTTTTGCGTAGATTCAAATCGAATTTTACCAATTTAATGGAGGTTGAGAAAGGAAGCATTTTTTCTAAGTACTTCTTATCAGAAGCTACAAGGCAATTTTCTGCCCATCATGTTCATGTTGTCCATACAACCAATTCTCACAACTTGGATAATAGGTTGGAATGTAACTTCCATCCGGTTTTACTAGTATTTAAACTGATTACAAAACACCAGAATGATGGATTGACCAATTTTGAGAAACACATTATTAAGACACATATCATAGTAGTGATAAATCATGATAGGTTCGCGTGCCTGTGATTCTCCAAATACATCTACTTAAAATCAACATGGGAAGACCGATAATACATAATTGCTATAATTGCTACAAATAAAAACAACTACAACATTGATATAAAAATTGATCACATGTCCACAAGGTATACTGATAAGGACTCATTTAGTTTTGGAGCTACAAATAATTCATCGGTTCACGTAAATGAGAGGGAAGAAGTAAACAAATATGTGATTTTTTTGAACTAAAACAACCATAGTGCAACTAGGCTAGACACATAAAATATTTTGATGTTTATGGCTGACACAAATAAATTTAACGTGGGAATTGACAACTCACCCATAGGCAAAGAAATATATCATTTGTTGCAAACTCCTCCATTTCCTTTCAAATTTTTATCGTTATCCCATTTAGGATTTCCCTATTAAAGAATTTGACGTTGATAAATTTTTATTCGGTTTGAGGTTGTTGTTTCTGGTCTCATAACTAAACACTATTCCCCAAAATTTTAAACTGTGAATTATATCTATTAATATTAGATACCTTGAACTATACACGAATGGTGAGAATAAGAATTCCAAGCCCTAACAATGAAGTACTCAATAGAAGCATGAGTAATCAATAGTTCCAAATGTGAAAAGGTTTTTTTGTTTAACCCTACTCATATATGGAGGGATGCCTTCACAAAAACTAATACATCCAAATACCCTGTATTAGATATATTCGTATAAACCCCGTATACATGGATTCCTCAAAATTTTAAGCATTTAGCCATTTACATTTGTTTTATCTTTACTCATAATATTAGGAAATGGCGTGCTCAGTTTAAGCAGAGTTTAATGTTGGGCAGTGGCGTAGTCAGTTTACATAATTAATGATCCTACAGAGATGGTAGTATGATTATTTTTAAGTTATCATTTCTTGGTTGAACCGCCTAAAAATTGACCTTAATTGGAAAGATACTTGTAGTAATGAACACGTTGTAAACTTATGCATATGTATCATGTCCTGCATTTTTTATTATTTTTATGAATATGTGGTTATTGTGATGGATCTTTTTCAAAATATGTCAGAAATTTCACCTATACCTAAGCTTTTAGGTTTATGATGTCAAAGCATGATGATCAACTAATTAATGAACCCTCAGGAATGGTCTTGGGTGGCAAAGAGCATGGCTTTGGCTCATATAACATCAATACGTGTCATTGTGTTTTCCTTGTTAACTATGATCAACTAATTAATGGGCCTCCTAGAATGTGTCACTTTCGTTTTTTCACAATAGGTCAGAACTTTCACCTATACATAAGCTTTTATACTTTCGATGTTAAATCATGATATTTTTATTTTATTTTGTATTTAACATAAACATAAATTAAATTAAATTGTAACAGTTCAATATTATAACAATAGTTTAATATTATAATAATTTAGTTCATCTTTTCTCTTAGGAGGGGAGTTTATATTTGAATAGGTTTCTAATATTTTATGATTATGTAGATTTCTTTTTAATGGCATAGAACTAAGAATAGTGCATAGGCTTAAATACACACATTTGTGAGATCTTAACTATTGAATTCATACAATGCCATTTTGTTTATTACGTTACGCTATCAAGAATTCAAATCAAATTGTCTTGTTTTGTATTGCGTTGAAGAATTTGTATTCATATTTAAAATTTATATTTTCATTTATCTTTGCATTCATTCATTTTTTTTTTTATTTATCTAAATTTTTACTAACAAATATTAATGTATTTATGTTTAAATTTTAATAGAAGAAACATCAAATCCATAAAAAATCATCAAAGAAAATAATATTTAATATCTAAAAACATCTTCGAAAGGAGGCTATAGAACTTTATAAAATCCACCCATACATACAATATAGTGGGTGGTTTCACCATGTCAAAGGATTGGGTTTGCTTTTATGGTAAGATGGAAAAATTAGGAAGATTTAAAGGTGTAAGTAAAACTATGCATTAAAATACTTATCTCAAAGAAGGAATAAATAATAAAACATTATCAGGAAGTTGAAAAGTTCACAAAAGCCTCTTCCTTGAACTCCCAATGAAGACCAATCTCAATCGAGTAGTAGTGTTCATATGTTGCAATGTCATGGCTTACAATTAGATAATGTTTGCGATGGAAATGACATACAAATAGTAATGAGTCAGGAAAATGTTTTCTATGCTAATGGATTTCCATTTAATTCTTGTAGGTATCTTTATTAGAAGGAGATGGTACATAATGTGGTCGAACAAGCTCTTAAGGATATACACACCTACTTATAAGAAGATGAGAACAATGGTTTCAGTTGAAGTTTCTCATTACATAAAAACTTCATTATATAGAGAGACTTGGAGAGATTTTGGGGTGTCCAATATCTTCGACAATTGGACAAATATTTGTCCTAGACCACTCATTAATATATTCATTTCTAATTGCTAGCGGGAAAAACCCCCATATGACTACACTAGGGTTTAGAATGTAGGCAGATCAAGAACCGACTAAAATTCAACTACTTCTCTAACTAACCCAAACATACCCGAGGATCATACAAAAAAATTAAAGATGAGAGGGATTGGGTAACTATACCTCTACTCTGTGTCCGGTGATGATCCCCTCGCGCTTGAAATATTCGCTGACTGCACACCTCCTCCCAAGGCTGGCCTGCATTCAAAGGCAGACAAACAAAAAGCTACAAGCATGTAATTCATATACAAATTAAGGTTAGATGTTGGAATATCAAAACATAAACCATTAAAAACATTCAATACACCATGATTTGGGATAGGAAAAGTACTTCTTTTATTAATAACTCAATAATTATACCTTTTACAACCAAAGCCGACTACTGCTCCACGAACCTAGTTTGGGCTCCTCTTCACCAAGCTCCAAGTGCACCACTGTATGGATTCTACTCTCAACCTCCTGATCTCTTCTTGGGAAGTGAATGGGTTCTGATGGAGGAAGAAGGGCTAATTGGGGAATGTTGAGGCAATTGTCACAAAAGGGATGCAATTACTTGGGGCAAGGAGGGGATGCGAAACAAGAAGTTTTTTACTATTCTTATGTCTAGATGTGGAATAAGACCCCAACACCTCCTTTTATATGACAAAAGGATGGTTATTTGGTTGGGTGATGGGCTATAGGTGGTGGATTAGTTGGGAAACTACCCAATAGCCCGTAATCTCAACAAATTCCTTGCAACTTTTTATTTTTCGCAACTTTTGCAAGTATACACTAGTTGTAATGGTGAAGCATGTGTATGAAAGTGGGCTATAGTGGTGCAACAGGCGTATGTACATGGGTAGTATTGGTGTAGGGTGCATACATCTTCAAAAAATGGGTTTTTTAGAACAACAATTCAGTGATGGCTTAACAAAAAATGCAAGTAAGAGGGCCAAAGGCCAGCTATGCATGTGTAGAGAAATTTAGGGTTATAACATATGCCCCCTAATGTGTGAGGTCAGAAGAGCATATGATGGCCAAAATCCATTACAAAATCTTCACCAATGTAAGAAATGAGTGAGCCCGGGACTAGAGTTCTGGAGGTGCCATATGGAAAAATAACAATTGTCTCTCCGAGGTGGGCATACCCATGCTCGGGATAAAATAAATCATGGTTGCCAATCAAATACACTTCATATCCATGTCATATAACTATATAAAATGTATCCGCGAGAAATACACAATGGATCTACATCTCAAAATCAGAGATATACAAGTATAATATCCATCTTCAAGAAGCCAATACTGCCTGATGGATGGAGATGACATCTTCATAGCTCGAGAAACAAGTTCAAGATCTTCAAAAATCGGGTAGGGGTGCAATGTGAGTGAACGACTTCACTACCCAGAGGTCTTTGACAGCTCGTCGAGAAAATAAAAGAGGATCTCGATGATCAGGCAGGGAACTTCATTGATTTTGAACAAGGACTTGATTGGACTTTCGGGATGGCTGACTCATGAGGTAGAGAGACAAGCTGCAAAAAGGTTGACTCAGGTTGGGTGAAACTTCCCTTGGACAAAATCATGAAAGATGATCAGACTCAAGCAACATGACATTGACATAAGTTCATGATGCAAGAGGCAACACAAAATCTCCATGTGTTTGGAAGAGTAACCAAACGAAGGAGGACACAACTCTATGTAGCGAGAAAAAATTCCTAAGGTCATATTAAATCCCAATGCTTGACGAACATATTTTCAATTTTAAGGAGTCTGGAAAGAGCTTAACTATCAAATCACTATTTTTTTCTATATTTAGTCTCCTTAGCTCGAAAAAGTATAAAATTTATTGAGGAGAATTCTCCTGGCGAGACGAATCTCCTGAGGTGTACCTTTTTCCTCCATAATCCACAGGCTGGAAAAAGGGGTAAACTCATGCCAATGGATGTTCTTCTGGACCAATTTAACGAGTGTGAAGGAGCAAGGTCACTCGACGATCTTTTCAAACTTAGGGAGTTTGAAAAGAGCTTAACTATGGACTTCATGGGGGTTCCTTTTTCGTAAGTAATCTCCAAGGCATGAAAAAGGTGATAAACCAAAACCAAGGAAAATGTTCCATTTTCCTAAATTTAGTCCCTCAGGCCCGAAAAAGGGTTAAAATTATACCCAAGAATACTCTTCTAGTGAACCAAATTTCCTAGAGTATACCTTTGTTCATAAAATTGACCATCCATATTGAAAAAGGGGTAAACTACCACCAGACAGACGTGCCTTCAAATTTTAGTTTGGTGAGCGTGAAGGACAACAAGATCGCTTGACAATCTTTTCATGTTTAAAGATTCTGAAAAGGGATTAAAGAAGACTCCAAGAGGTTACTTTTCTTAGTTAATCTAGACAAGATTGAAAATCATAAACGTAGTCTCGTTGGATGTTGCTTTCGAGTTTCAAGGCGAGATTGAAAGAAAACAAAGTGTGCTCATTTTGGGAGTCCCGAGGGTGAGGCCAAGAGTGGTGGTGCATTAGACGAATGAGGCTTCGGGTTTCAAGGCGAGATTGAAAGAAAACAAAGCGTGCTCATTTAAGGAGTCCTGAGGGTGAGGCCAAGAGTGGTGGTGCATTAGATGAATGAGGCTCAATCTCATAATCATGATAGGACTAACAAGGACTCTCAAGCCTAAATTCATTAGAGATAGCATGGACGCCAAAATGCAATAAGGATCTATCTAGGGAATCCATGTAAAGGTAGGCTCTACCACCTAATTACAACACTTCGAAAGAAACAATGATAGTTTTGTGTCACACTTCGGTGGGATCGATCTTATGGAAAAGTGAAAAAGAGAACGAGATGCAAAAAGTGGAGGTGGAATCCTAACTTATATTCAAAAAGTTGGAAAAATGACTTTTACCAAAGGACCTTTAAAAAATGACCCATCTCCCCAAAAGTTACCAAACCAAAAGGCAAAGTGTATCGTAACATCCAATCAGAAACTCAAGAACCAAATTAAATGATTTCCAAGACAGAAAAAATGACAAAGGGGGTAAAAAAAAGTGGCAAAAATGGCCAAAAAAGTCTATAAATAGAAGCTGACAACTCATTTTCACAATTACAATTTGAAAATTAACCAGAAGGTAAAAAATACCCCCTTTTTAAAGAAGTTGATTATGGGAGCTTCAGAGGAAGAAACGAACTTCCGCTCGGACCAAGTAAGTACAAACTCATTCCTCTTGCATTTCCATTCTTTCTGGCGCACTCTCCTAAAAATGGGTGGACCTATGTGTATGCAGGTTTTCCATGGACATCCCGCATATGTCTACGGGCATAAATTTTTTTTCCCACATACATACGCGACTGTGTCCAAAACAACCCGTGTACACCCTCAAAATCATGGAAACATAAAGATGCAAGAGCTAACTCCCTTTTGAACTCTCATGGAACACGATGTATGTTCACTGGAGGGAGAGGGAACATGAGGATATTGATATCTTGGTCGATGAGGAACCTATTGCCATTGCCACATTGAAACAATGTGGGATGTGGAAGTTCTACTGGTGTCCATTTATGAGGTCACAACCTCTTAGAGTTTAAGTTATTATTAGTTTTCTTTTCAATTCACTAGATAACCATAACATAGATAGGATAACTGAGAAATACACAATCACAAGAGAGACACCATTTATCCTGGGAAACCCTCGTGGGGGAGAAAACCCAACAAAAACTTCCTTAATATATATAGCCAATACAATGCCA
>CBVK0101870870.1:0-16957 GCA_900067695.1 Picea abies
TTACACATTTGTTGTTTTTCACTGAGTTCTTTATTCAATATTTCTTCTTTTATTTTGGTTTCTTGGAGTTGAGTTTTTAAATTAATAATAAATTGTTTCGACTCATTGATGGTTTTGGAAACTTCCTTCTCTCTTGATTTAGTAGCTTCTTCAATCTCTGGAAGCTCTTCCCTTAGTAACCTGTTTTTTTTTAGTTTTTCTTAGTTCTTCAATTACACGAAGGAATTCTTATTCGAAGTTAACTTCTTCTTCAACTTCCAAATGATTATCATCTTGAGTTTTTATTCCCATAAATAGAAGCTCTGCATCCTCTTCTTCATTTTCTTTTGATGAGCTACTATCTTCTTGGGTAAAGAATGTTTTATTTTTCTTGTAGAACTTCTTTTTATCATTAGTTTTTCTTTTATTTTGATTTTTTAAGGTTCTTGCATCATCACTTTCCTCCTTCTTAGGATATGGAAATTTATTGGCAAAGTGTCCAATTTTTCCATAGTTGAAACATATTAGAGGAATCTTTAATTTGTATTTCTGAGTCCCTTTCTTGAGCTTCTTTACGAAGTTTGCAACTTCTTCATCAAATATATCTAATAAATCGTCATTGGTATTTTTCTCCTACCTCATCTTTGTTTTAGATTCTTTAAAGGTTGTTTCTCTTTTTGATGGTTTTTTGTTTCCTGTTCTCATCTCATATGCTGCAAAAATTCCATGAAGTTGATCTACTGTGATATTGTCAAGTTATGGCCTATCTTCAATTGTAGAAATCTAGGCATTATATCTCATAGGTAATGACCTTAATATATTTTGTACAATAGGTTTATTGGTAAGTTATTTTCCTCCTACTCTGATTGAATTAACTACCTCATCTACCCTATGAAAGTATTCAACAATGTTTTCTTCTTCTTTCATTTTCAAATTTTCAAGCTGAGTTCTATAGGTTTGTAGTTTGGCTTCTTTGAATTTTTTGTCCCCTTCATATACAACTTCCAATTTGTCCCAGATTTCTTTAGCTGACTTAAAATGCGTAACCTTCACACATATAGAATTTTTCAATCCTTCTAGAATGGCATTAACTGCTCTTGAGTTGTCATTGCAACTTTTCTTTCCTGCAGTATATGTGGGTGGATTGGTTGGTGCAGTGTAACCATCTACAACATATTGTCAAACATAAAAACCAAGAGCCAAGAGTTAGCTTTTCATTCTTATTTTCCATAGAGCATAGCCACCTCCATTTAACAATGGTGATTTGTTGGAAGAAATTCCTTCTTGTTGATCTAATTCTTTCAAGATCTACCTTCCAGTTATTAGAATGTTTTGAAGACACTTTCATTGATACCAATTGTTGGAAATACTGAGAGGGGGGCTAAATCAATATTACCCTTTTTCAACAATTAGAAATTACTTTGATATTTTATTAATTACCAAAATAGTTCAACAATGGAATTGTATTTAAAATTAATTATATAAATACAATTAACAAGAATTACAAGGTTTTATAAATAATAGTGAAGGACACCAATCCTTTTTAGAGCACCAACTCTACGAGGCAAAAATCCCCTTCTTCAGGGCATCAACCCTAGGAAGCACCAACTCCCTTGTTTTTAGGGCCCCAACCTAAGGGAGCACCAACTCCCTTGTGTTTAGGAAACCAACCCTAGGAAGCACCAACTTCCTTATCTAGTAAATGATATGAATCCTTTCTTACTCCTCCCTTCCACCCTCACTGCATGAGTATCATCAGTTACTCTTCTTGGACTCTACTTCTACTTTTATCTTCTGATCTGGAATGAAAAGACACTTCTTCTTCGTCGTTATTTCTTTCTTATATAGTCTTCCAACTGGTGTGAGCATTGAAGCATTGCGTCCCTTTGTTTGTACCATTTCACCTTTTCATTTAAGTTAGCAATAATAACATTTATTTTTCTTCCATTATTACTCATACATTATTGTGAAATCTTTTTGATTTAGTGAGAGTGATTTTCATAAATCGATCAAAACAATGGATCAATTTCATTTTAAATTGATCCCATGCCTCTTTATTTCATCCTCAAATTAAGTTGGTAAGATATTATATTTTTAAGGCATTGCAAGTATTGTATTACTTAAGATAAATAAGGACAAAGATAGATCCTTATCTGGTTCAACGTTCCTTCTTGACCGAGATAAAATTCTTATTTTGTGTTTTAAATTTCGCACCAAAAAAGCTTTGGGATATCTATTCCATACGACCACAAGCGGTGGATAAGCACTAATCCAAACGAGTTCTTAATAAATTATCAAGATAGACATTCATTTATTATTTTCACGTTGAGATGGACGATTCTTGTTCAGTTTGGAACTTCACCCTTCAGTGCTTCAAGGCTTTGACCTTTGTAGTCTTTTAATTCTCCCGTAGAAAATTCCGTCGGAGTGCTTATCATCACTTACCTACTTAATAACCTTCACATGTCGAGGATCTAGGACCATGGGTTTAATCATAAAGGAGCTCCGGCTCTTTGGGTATTCAGCTATTAGTGACACTGGGACTTCACGCTACTTGAACTATGAAGTAGTTCAATCCCTCTGAAAGTTTACCTATCGAATAATTCATAACACGACGATGACTGCTTGTTATCGGTTAGCCTTACACTACCCTTGATCTAACGATCATGAGAGAACCTAGAGGATCTTAGATCAATGACCAAAATTAGTTCAGTACTTTTCCCTTCGACACTTCGGGTAGTTGATGGTAGGAAAAATTGCATATCCTCGAAGGACATACTCCCGGAGTGATGTAGCTTGATGGCATTACTATTGATGTGGCATTGGTTGAGTGGCTACCACATGCCACCTTGATTAGTGACTTATGTATACCTAAAGTGCCAACTGTACCTTGACACATGTCACCATATGATTGTGCCACGTGTCCTTGCTGACATGGATCTCTTGACATGTAATATGTCTTTATTATTTGGATCATTACTCCATATTAGATGGTCTATTTTTCACCTAAGTTCTTGATCCAATGACCCTTATTCACTTTGGGACTTCAGAGCTCTAGCCTTCGGGTGAACTTACATGTTTTAAACCCTTTCTCGCCAAAGTGGTCAATGTCGAAATTGACCACAATTGGACCCGCCTATCCTCATCCAATGATCACCATGCATTGCCCAGATCTAATGGCTCTCATTCACTTTGGGAATTTGGTGCTCCAGCGTTCTGGTGAACTTACATGTTTTAGACCCCTTTTTGCTGAAGTGGTCAATGTCGAAGTTGACAACCATTCAACCTGCCTATCCTCATTCAATGGTCACGATGCATTTCCTAGATCTGATGGTCCTCATTCACTTAAGAAATTTGGGGCTTTCACCTTCGGGTGAACTTACATGTTTTAGACCTGTTTTAGATGAAGTGGTCAGCATCATATTTGACTGTCTCCTTTCATTTATTGTGATTTGATGGTCCAAATATTTTACTCCAAATCAATGGTTGACAATATTTCGTTTAACCTGAGACTCTGGGATATTTGTGGCATGCACTGTCCTTCCACTAAACTCGATCGGATGGTCAAAAATTCATCCGAAGTCCCTCCTTGATCTAATGGTTGGCGAAATTTCATGACTTTGTGGCTTCATTCCTCTGACTTATCTCCAATGTCTTGAAACATATGTTATCCTTCCACTTGGCTTTGATCAGTGGTTCTAATTGATCTGAGGGTTGCAATTACTCCCGAGAACTATATCAATGGACATGGTTCTTCCTTGATTATTTTGGAGTTTTAATGTGGGGATTTCAATCCTGACAACGTTTATGAAATGCTCTTTCCCTTCTGAGCTTCAATTAATGTCCTTCCTTCTGATATTTGGGTTTATATTGGATTCTTCTGCACCCTGTTGACATGAATGACAAAATCATACCACTGTGTCCAACAGGGTGGATAGACATTGTCAAACGTCCACTTATCAACATCATAGTTACCTACTGAGAGGGGCCTTTCTTTCTTAGAGCTATTGACTGTTGTGGAAAGAACAAAGATGTGTATTTCCAATTTGAGATTCTTCGAGATGCTATAGAGGAGGTTGGACCTACCAATTTTGTACAGGTTGTGATGTATGTAACAACATTGTGTAGATAAATTGGATTACTGATTCATATTAAAAACAAACAGTTTTTGGACCCCTTGTTGTTTTCATACACTCAACAATGGACTAAAGGACATTGGAAAAAATTAGTGGGTATCCAACTTAGTTATACTTGCGATAAATGTGTAGATGTTTATCTGCAACCACCACACCTCCTTAGCCATGTATATGTCTCACTCGAGGGAGGAATTCCTCAAGCCAATATATACTATATATTCTAGCTATTTTCTCTTATTGGAGAGGATGTTGTATGTTCAATGAACATTATATACCATGGTTGTGACTCCAAATTGGAGTAGGTGGACATAATCCAAGATAGATGAGGGAAATAAAATCAGGCTTAAGATATTGGATAATGATTGGTGGATAGTTTGTGGTTATTTGGTGTCACTCTTATGTTGCATAGTTGATGTCATTAGATACACTGACATAGATTCTCTTAATCTTGGAGAAATCTATGAGACTTTTGATAGCATGTTGGGTCAAGTGAATATATCCATTCATTAGAAAGATCCCTCAGTAGAGTTATATACAACCTAGATTTGACCCATTATTCAACGTAGGCGGGATCATATAAACACACCTTGTCACGTGGAAACATATGGACTCAACCCAAAATGGTATGTGGAAAGGCTTGGTGGAATTATTCCCATTGAGGATTCAAAGTTCAAGAAGGGGTTTTGAGCTTCCATTACAAATATGTACAATGTAAAAGAGGGGAGAACACTTAGGAGATATTGGATGCATTTTGCAAGTCTCAATGGTCCCTTCAAAAATATTGATGTGAGGGAATATCATAATTATTTATCCTAGGATGACCCCATTGGTTTGTGGACCATGCATTAGGATGATTATCTATAGATCTAGCATCTTTATATTCACTTATTATCTCATATTTATAGTTCCTCCACAACTGAGAGGAATTGGTCCACATATAGCTTCACCCACTCTATCAAGAGGAATAGAATTTCATATAGGATAGAAGAGAAGATAGTTATAGTGTATAATTCTCTATGTCTTGTCAGTAGTAAGTCACCATAGTATCAAAGGGGATCGACAGCATGATGGGATGTGGATCTAAAGGATGGCGCACAGATAGATGAGATGGATGGACTAGATGAGTTGTAGCATGGTTTGGTTGGTGTGTCATTGGTTACTCATGAGAGTGATTCTGACTCAGATAATGACATTACCATTGATGGTCCTAATGACTTCATGCAACAGATGAATGTAGAGGACCAATAAATGATATTGACTCCTTGATAATCATTTTATTTTCAATTTTCATTTCCCATCGTTAATTTTTAGTTTTAACTTTTGAGTCTTGACTCTAGATACTTAAGATATTATATTGAGTCTTTGACTCATCACTCTATTATTTTTTAGTTTGAGTAATTTCAATTTACTATTTCAGACTTCAATATCTATTATTTTTCTTAGCACTAATTTAATAATTAGATTCTAGAATGATGTGATGAATTTAAATCAATGTATACAATATTTTACTATATCTATTTTATTTATGATTTATGAAACAATGTATTTCATTACTGAATTGAAATGTGAATAATGTTTATTATTTATATCAGTTACAAATATGAATTTAGCACTATTTTATAGTTTACTATTTAGTATTTACATTTCACAATGATGAATTTACATGGGATGAACTATTATTGTGGGATTTTATCATTCATATTCATATTTTTATAATTTTAGATATGGGGACCCTTACTCTAGGGACCTTGACATCCCCTTGTCCCTCATGAATTTCCCCAAAATTTGGAGGGAGCTCCCACACATATCCCTTGAATTTCCCAAAGCTTTGGGGTGCTCCCGCATGTAAACCCTTTGCATCTCCTCTTTCGTGCGCTAGCTTGTCCCAAAAACTTGGTGGAACATTGATAGCATTTGTTTATCCTTTGAAGAGAGGAAATCCATAATCAGAAGAAAAAAAAATACATGGAGAAAAGAAAGAACATTAATGGAGAAAAATACTTAGGAACTTATTGGCACCAAAATGACCCCCTAAGTTATGGGGACCCATTTTTGAATTTATATCATGGCTAATTAATTGAACCTTTCCTTCTCTTAGTGTTAATTTTTTTTTGTGATGGTTTTCTATTGATTGGAAATATGTTAGGATCCTAACCTCCCTAACCCCTCAAGTCGATAAAATAATATGTTTTGATATGTAATAAAGGCCATCATTAGTAAATAAGGCCTATGTAATAATGTGAACACATATAATGAAAGAAGACTCACTAGAAGGTTCCACCTCTAAAAATTTATTCCTCTAAAATGTTCTCTACAAGATAGAAATAGTATAAATAGGGGTAGAAATCAATGGAAAAGGTTATCTTGTGAATTCATTTGTACTTGAGATCTACTCTATTGGAGGTTTCTCCCTCAAAGAGGGAGGTGAAATTTTCTCTCAGGATAATAAAGGCATCATATTTTGGATCAATTGTGTCATTGTGCTTACTATTTTATTCTTTATGCTAACAATTATGATAAAAATTGCATTTATGTTATGCATATTTCCTTCTGGTACCTTACAAGTGGTATGAGAGTCCTTTTCTTTGCAGATTTTTAGAAATTATTTTAAGGCTAGAGATGTCTGCCAATGTCTTTAAAGCACAATGATCTATCACTCAATGGGTAACACTGTGGTTGGGGAATAATACATGCAGGAAATGCACATGGTTTCATGTGTTAGAAACACATTGTTTCATCTATTTGGAAACCATTGTAACACTTGTTAGTACCTCTTATAGCAACACTTCATTAGATAACACTTGTACATAGCCATTCACTCCTACATACCCTTGTGTATATCGGGAATCCCGTAGGTCTCCTAAAACCAGTTGTACGTCCATCAATCAACCGCTTGATTTCTATAGTGGCACCGAGAACAATACTCAGGAAGACTACTCTTACATACCTGGGAAATCGAGTAGTAAAACTAAAGGTATGGTGGATCCTCCTTAGTTAGATCCTTGAGAAATGGACCCCGTCGGGATATTAGAGATATACATCAAAGGGAAATCCCTTGTCTCTATGAACCCTAAAAACCCTAACCCTTGTTGCCGGAACAAAATAGCACAAAAAAATAGTGGAAATTTTTGACATCCAATATGTGCAACCCTGCTTCTTGCATATTGGCTGCAAAATTCCTACACAAATTTAATTATTAATAATTTGAGCATTCTGTCACATTATTATTATTCAAACAAGAGTATAACTCTGCAGGAGTAAAAATAAGAGTATAGTGGTTCCATTGGCACCCTTATTTGGGACCTCTCCCACTGGATTACTTTCTTAGCCTTGATTGTAGTGGCACCCAACTTTCACAATCCTTTATTTTTTTTTGAAGACCCACCAACCCTCTATGGAACCCTTATTTGGAATCTACCCCAATATATTCCTCTCTTTGCATTGATCACAATTGTTCCACCCTCTCATAATTCCTTTTGTTTGGACCCACCAACTATATTCTTACTCGTGTCTCTCCCAGATGGATCACACTTGCAACCAAGACCTTGAAAATCACCTTAATTCCTTGGAAAAATATCATGAGTAGACTAGGAAAGATATCACTGAAATTAATTTAAATATTGCTACCATAAATTCCCGACTCACCCAATTAAAAACCCTCTCTAAAGCTGTGAAAAAATTCACAGCAATGATTACTCAATCCCACATTCCTATCTCCTCTACACAACCTTCACACCTAGAGGCCATTGAATCATCTCATTCCATGTACTTTCATTCTAACCCCCTTACTTGTGACCTGCATCTTCCTAAAGTTGAGGTGAATATATTTGATGTCTCAAATCCCATGGGTTGGGTCAATTAAATGGAACATTATTTATCCTTGCATGTCATCACTAATGAATTTATCAAACTCTATATTAGTTTCCTTTATCTAGATACTGAATGATGGCAACCGTGGCAACGATGTAAAACTTCACACAGAGGGTATATTTCTTGGACCCAATTTGTTGCAAATCTTTATGAATACTTTGACACATACACACATCATTTGGGTTGTTTGACTAAAATTAAAGAGTCTGGTATAGTGTAAGAACACATCATTTCTTTTGAGCAATTGGATTTCTGAACTGATGAAATTTTGAACACCTTATTCCATGAATTCTTTATTAGTGGAATTCAGGACAATACAATCTCATGTCCTAATAGATCTCCCCTAGACCTGGTTTGAAGCTACTCACCGAGCCAAGCAATAAAAACGAGTAGTCTCTTCTCAAATTAGAAAGACATCCTTTATTCCCCATTTCTAGCCCACCAATCCCGCCCCTCCTTCCCTTCTTAAGATCCATAAATTAACCAAAGAATAAATGGTTGAACACCAACTTGAGGTTCGTTTCTACAACTATGATGGAAAATATTTTCTGGGGAAAAAATGTAACGAGAATTTTTTTTTTATGGCTACTTTTGAGGACATTTCTGAAGAGTATGGTGATGTTTCACCTTCCAAAGAGTTTCCTTGGGAAAATGATCATAGCCTACCCTCTGATCCACCAGAAGTTGAACAACTTATGTCTCTATTATTATCAGAGAGACACTCGGAAAATTCCACCTATGTAAAGGAAATGTTGGCTATTCTGCATGCATTTTCTCTTTCGTGTCCTTACTTTCTTAGGAAACACTTCCAAATTAAAATTGATCATCGTAGCCTCAAATGTTTTTTGTGACAAAGAATTTCATCCCCTAAGCAATACAAGTGTTTGAGCAAAATGTTCGACTATGATTATGATATCATTTACAAGAAGGAAAAAAAATGTGTTTGTTGATTCTCTGTACGTGAAATATGAAGAAGAGGTGTCTCTCTTTTTACTCTCCTTCATTTTATCTGATTGGTTAAAGGTTGTTTTCCAAGAATGGTTCCAATATACAAAAATTTCTAGTCCGATCCAACAATTGCAAAAATATTCTCATGCATCTATGGGATACTCTTGGAAAAATGATGAGCTTTGTTATAAAGGTTGCTTGTATTTGAGAAAATAGTCCCACTTTAAATCCATTGTTTTCTCTAAACTTCATGGTTCACCAATACTAGATCATTCTCTCTTTCACAAAACATATGAATGGATCAAACATTCATTTTTTTGGGAAGGTATGAAGCAGGATATCCACACTTTTGTGGTTGAATGTGATACTTTCCAATGCAACAATGGAGAAACAATCAAAACTCCAGACACACTACCAACTCTCCCTATTCCACTTGCTATATGGATAGATATCTCTATGGACTTCATTGTCATATTACCTAAATATGGAAATATTAAATCAATCATCATGGTTGCGGTTGATCTCCTTTGAAAATATTCTCATTTATGTGCCCTTAAATTTTGATTTAAATCCCCCACAATGGCTCAAGTTTTTATGAAAAATATCTTTGAACTCCATGGAATTCCCCACTCTGTAGTCTCTAAAGGTGATCCAACTTTCACAAGAAACTTTAGGAAATAATTACTTAGGCTTCAGGGAACCCAATTGCATCTCAACACTGCCTATCATCCCTAGAATGATGGTCAAACCAAACCTGTCAACAAGTTCTTGGAAGGATATTTGAGGTGCTTCACATCTAAATGACAATATTTTCCAATTGAGGTGCTTCGTATATTTGAGGTGCTTACAGTTTCATTATTTTTGCTAAAATCTTGATAAAAATTGTATTTATTCTCTTCATATTTCCTTGTGGTGCCTTACAAAATACTTTCTCTGAATGCTTGTTTGACCCTTTTGTTAACTTAATTTTTTTTTCTAGGGAAATTGCATTATTAGACTAGTTTACATCACAAGTTTGCTTTATATGCATTTGTCACATTGCATGCATCTTGGTTTAAATTCCCTTGCACACTTAATATTGAAGGGTCAAATTTATTGGAAATCATTTTGTAGCCTTATCTAAAAAACAAAAAATATTTTTACTATAGGTGGATTGAAAATTGAGTTTTGAGTAGAATTGGCACTTTAGGTTTGAAGTGTATAATAGGCCAAATGAATTTAAATGTTTCAGCTTCTTATGAATCTTGTTGATACTAATTACTGTCTTGAAATCCTATATGACCAATATCTGGGATAAGTTGACAAAATTAAATTTGATCTAAACAATATTTTGAATGAGTCCTAGTCTTTATTAAAGAAGTTTCTGTACATGGTATCGATTGATTTTCCATTTGACTCCTAGAAAAGGTTTTCTATACGTTTTGGGGGATTATGAACTTAATGTAACCATTGGAATCTAATTTTGAGACCCATGTATGGAAACACACAATTTTTCTTTTCCCATCAAGGAGGTAGGTTGGGTTTCATTGATTATGAACATTGTGAAAGTTATATTAAAGCCAAGTGTGACCATAATTTTGGAAGGCCCCATTTGTCTTATTCACACTGCAAAAAATAACTATTCAAGAGGTAATGAAAGTGATTTATAGGGTTACTAAGCCTTAAACCAAGCAATTCTATTCAATTAGAGGTAATGAAAGCGATTTATAAGGTTACTAACTCTTAAACTAATCAATGTTTTCCTTGGTCTGGTTAATTAATTTGTTAGCCTCATTTGTGCGCTTCACATTACAAAAAATAGTTATTCAGCTAAAAGTAATGAAAGCAAGTTATAAGGTTACTAAGCCTTAAACCAAGAGGTGTTTCCTTGGTTTGGTTAATTAGTTTGCTACTTTGAAAGTTTGTATTTTGATAAATGGTTATAGTCATATATTGTTTAATGCATTTTTCGTTTGACTATCATTTTTATTTTGAAAATGAATGGGCATTTTCATCTTTACGTGAGAAGAATCTTTGATTTACCTTCCCTTGTTAAGTGGACTAAATAAGATGAGACAACGTCACCTTTTAAATTAGCCAAGAAAAATATTTAAAAATAAATCATTTGGGGAACTCAAAAGTTCTACTAGAGAACATTTTTAATTACATTTTTGAGTAATCTTCGTTGACTCATATTTGATTACATTTTTGTGGGCTTATACTTATAACATCTTCGTTGATTCATTTTAGAAGTGCTCTAGTGGTCATCATGGAAAATATTTTGAGATTTGCTTTGATGGTTTATTTTCTACTATCAAAGATTTTGTGGTTCGTATTGAAAACCACTCGGATGGTTAACATTTACATAAGCTCATAAGGTTAATATCTTTCATCGGACGTTAAGGTTAAGGTTTATAAACTTCTCAGAAGTTTTATTGAATCAATGGTCATATTTGAAGATTACTTCGATGAGTCTTTTGATTTAGCTTTGTGAATTTATATTTCTAACTTCTTTGTGGCCCATATGTGAAATCTCTTCGATCGTTTATATGAGAAATTTCCAAAAGCTTTCTGGCATGATTTTAAATTGCATTTTAGTTATGTTTCAAGATTATAAAATAAAAAGAAAAGGAACATGAGGCTTCCAAAAAAACTTTTAAGTGCACAAGTTAGAGACTCATTTTGAATTGATGTTTTACCTTTTTCACTGTGATAAAATTCAATTTTTTTTTTTTTTTTTTCCGAGGAAATACTACTTTTGGAGGTTTCACAAAGTTCACATGTGTTTAGAAAGTCATAGGTAAATTCTAAATTTTCACCATTAATAAATGTTGATTTTTACATTAGATTAATTTTGGACTTTTTAAAAGTTTTTACAAATATACTGTTTAATATCTCTCAAAGAAATAAAGGCTCATTGATATGAATTAGATCATATTAGTATTTTTCATTTATCTCAATGTTTTTAGAGTGGAAAAAAATGGAGGGATCAAATTGCACTATCATTTTAGCGGTAGGTCCCAATTTGGAAAATTTTGGTCAAAAACCATTAGAAATATTTTGGAGCCATTAGATGCATCAAACGATGTTTTCTAGACCTACTTCCTACCTTTGGATCATGATTACATATTCTACACTTTGATACATTTCCAATGGTGCATCAAATGCTTCAATTAGATTTCGTATGCGAAAGGTATGCCTCCCACAAGGTGAACTACCATGTTCACCACCATGGTATGAGATGATGCCATGCCATCCACCATTATATGGGGCTAGCCACGTGAGGACTTTCAAGAATATTCTATAATTTCAAAAACCTTATCAGAATTGAGGGTTGAGGAAGTAGAAACTTAACCCTAGACGACTATCAGGCTATGTTAAATATTGGGCTACTAGGAGAAGCGTTCCATTATTTAGCATTGTATTTGTTCCATAGTTGAGCAGAGAACCTAGGAGTGGTATTTTTAGAGCATATAGAGGAGGAGATATTTTGTAACAGACATACATGCCATAGTGGAAAATAAAACTCCACATTGAGTGTCTCTTTATTTGTACTTTCATTTGAAGTAAAGAGAGTTGAGTGACCTCACCTTTTCGCTGGGTTTTCTCCCGTATTGGGTTTCCCAGGTTATATCCTATGTTTATTTTTGGTTGGTGTGTGAGTATTTATTTATATTCTGTATTTTTCACATTTTAGCTATTTCATACATTTTAAGCAGAAAACTAGTAATTAAAGAATTTGAGATCTAAAGGAAATTAACCTTCATGGTAAACACTTGAGTATTTTGTTAGATCTATTGTGACGAACTATCCAGTGGAATATCCATGAAAATTTACAAACAATATTGGCATCAAATGATGTTTTCTTGGGGTATTTGTAGAAATTTGCAGGGATCCAAGAATTGGGTTTAAAACAACATTGCAGAACACTAGCCATGGTCGACGTGTCTATTCATTAAAACCATCGAGATCCAACATAGGAGAGATTTGCGAAGCTCGAATAAAATTCGTTGACATATCTCACAATATGTCCCTCCTCATGGAAGCTATATCAAGGAAGATCGGACCATTTGAATAATTTGGAGGCTCAAACTCAAAGATCAGATCAGACGAGAAATCGGGGGATAATGAAGACCCATAAATGAAGTCATGGAAAAAACCTGAGAAAGAATAGTTGAGTTCTAGTACCATAAACCCTTAATGGTATTTATTCAATATGGAAGAAAAAGTAGACATAAATCCATGCCAAGGTAAGATCGATGCATTCAAACCAAATCATTGGATGCAAAAATTAGAAGTTTATTTTAGCGTTCACCATACAAGTGAAAAACAAAAGATATCATTTGTGAGACTAAAGTTAGAAGGACATGTTTTAACGTGGTGGAAAAGACATATGAAAACATTGAGGCTAGAGGGAGATCCTCTAGTAACTAGGTGGGAGGAATTCAAAACCCTCATCAAGTCCCAATTCTACCCTATTGGGTATGTAGATGACCAATGGATCCAGTTGAACTACTTCAGATAGAAGTAAGGGAACATTGTACAGTACACCATCGAGTTCGAAAACATGGCCATCATGCTGGTTATATCTTCCAAGAAACCAAATGTACTCCTCAAGTATTTGGGTGTTTGCGTAACTATCTATGAAATAAAGTGATTATTTTTAAGACAAAGTTAGTGGATAAGGAATTTGTACAGACATAGTATCTCAAAAACATACTAAGGGAAGGAAAGTGATTCCAAGAAGAAAGAGCACCAGGAAGTTTCTAAGGAGGGGAAGAAGAATTGAAAAGGGGGAAAGGATAATAATATATCAGTCACTACAGATCATTGAAAGGATCCTAGAAACCATTGTAACCATTTAAATATTTATGGGCACACTGAGGAAAGTGTTGGAAACTACATCCAGAGTTGAAATTAAAGAACCACAAGAATGATGAAAAGAAAAAGAATTTTCTAGCCACATATTTGAGTAAAAAGGTTGAAAGCAACTTCGATTTGGATGAGGATAATGTCTACACATCTTGTGTATAAGGAGGTGACTCTTAGTAAACTTTATCACCAGGCAGAGAAGGGGATGACCAAACTCTTACACATCAAGATACATGTAAAGAAGACCAAGATAAATGCTTTGTTTGACTCTAGTTCACAAGCTAATCTTATAGCGATCGATCTAGTCAAAAAGATTGGATTGGAGGTTTGTGATCATCCTATCTTGTATCCATTGGGTTTGGTAAAGAAGGATGCATAGATCAAGGTAATGAAACAATGAAATAATAAATTTGTTGTAAGTGCATACGTTATTGATGAAGTGGTGTTGGATGTAGTATCCCTGGACATGTGTGGTGTAGTGTTTATGAGTATCTACATGTATATGAGGGATGGAATATTCATGTGGATATACAAATATTATCCACTAATCAAGGATGGAAAATACTACATCATCAATTCACATAAATGCAAGTCAAACATATCACTAGTAAGCTCCAAGCAAGTCATGAAGTTGATTAGTTCCAGTAAGAAATATGTTTTACTTTTCTTAAGAGAAAATCATACTGAGGATAAGTCAATAAGGGTAAAGGAATTCCCGGAGGGATGTACTAAAGAGAATAAAAATCAGTTGGAGGATTTGCTACAAGCATACATAGGAGTGTTCCAGGAGCCTGAAAGGCTACCGCCCAAGACAAAAGTGGAGCATGAAATCCAGTTATTTCCATACTCCCCCATTTCTAAATATTGGGTTATATAGATAGTACATTATGGAATTAAATGAAGCAAAGAAGAAGTTGCAATAACTATTGGAGCATGGTGTGATTCGACCAAGCACCTCACCTTGTGGGTCACCTATGATAATTAAACCAAACAAGTATCAGAATTGGGAGATCAAAAGCCTCCCTATGTTAGGAGATATGATCTAGATTGGATCATTATATTATTTTTTATCTATCTCGATGATTTTAGAGTGGAAAAAAACTGGAGGGATAAGCTTGGAGAGTCATTTTCCCAATTTGAAAAATCTAGATTAGAAACCATCCAAAATCTTCCATATCCATTTTGAGGCATCAAACGACCTTTGTTTGGGACCCATTTCCTTCTTCTGGACAAATAGTTTTTATTCTACACTCCGAGACCTTTAGAACTATGTGTCAAATGCCTCAATCAAAGCTCATATGCAAAAGCTATGCCTTTCACAAGTTGATCTACTGTGTTGACTACCATGGTATGAGAGGATGACACATAAGCCATCTTTACTCATACATATGGGGCTAGCCACATGAATACTTTCTAGAAGATTATAGAATGTCCAAAACCTTATCATAATTGATGGTTTAGGGAGTTGAAATCTAACCCTAGATGACTATCGGGATATGTTAAATACTGGGACTCTAGGAGGAGAAAGGGTTCCATTATTTAACATTGTACTTGTTTGGTAGTTGAACATAGCACCTAGGAGTGGTATTTCAAGAGCATAAAAGTGAAGGAGAGATTTTGTAGTAGCCATACAGGCCACCGTGTCAAAGGAAACTTCATAGATAATGTCTCTTTCTTTGTAGTTTCATTTGAAGTAAAGAGATCATAGCGACCTCACCTTCTCGCTGGGTTTTCTCCCATATTGGGTTTTCTAGGTTATATCTTTTATTTATTTCTATTCTCTATTTATCACATTTTAGCTATTTCATACATTCTAAGAAGAAAAATAATAATAAAAAATATGAGATCTAAAGAAAATTAGTCTTCACAGTAAAATATTTCAGTATTTTGTTAGATATTTTGTGGTAAACTGTCTAATGAGATATCCAAGATAGTTTACAAATCACCCATTTTCAATATTCTTCCAATAACAAGATTCCATTTATGTTTATATTGTCTTATGAGTTATAACAAGATTCCATTTACGTTTATATTGTCTTATGAGTTATGTTGATACCAACAAGGTAAATTTTCTTTACTATATTTGAAAAACGATTGGGAAGCAAATGCATGTGTTTCTCACTATATATAAATCTCACGTGCTAAGTGATTAAGAAAATCTCAAGCATTTATATGGATTAGCATGTATATAATGTTCCATGTCGTAATGACATATATACTTGGACTCTATTGTTGGGTTTCGTTTTATCTTTGATTAGCAACTCTATTCGAGGTTTAGATGGGTTTTGATTTTATTTGGATTAATATATCAAATTGAAATAAAACAATTACATGATCGAAACCTAAAGAAACAAGATTAAACATTTCATTTGGAACATTGTTTATCTTTTTAAAAATTTGTTTGGTAAAATGGTCTCTTTTTTAAAATTTGGTTAGTGAAATGGCATATAAAGTAATACCATTTTTATATGATTGGAAAGGAATACAAGGCATTACTTATGAAAATGGTTGTAGGTATGGCTAAAATATTAAAGCTAGATAACATTAGGATAGAAACAACCAAAAAAATATAGGGAATTATAAATAGGGAATTGATTTAACATAGAAAATTTTATTAAATTTTTCTTGAACATGATTATTGAGTGAATATGATTATTTTTCTTCCTGTATATGTATATTCTAAATAAGGTAAAATTAACGAAAGGGAAATAAAGAAGTAGATGCCCTATTACAAAAAAAAAAATTATATAAGAAAAAATCACTTTTGAAAGAAAGAAGAGTATATATTTCAACTACAAAGTCACAAAAAGGAGTTTGCAAATGTACAACAATTAAATTCACATATAAAATTATATTCAAAGTTGCATAGGAAGAAAAAAAAAATCTTAGTTTAAGGACTAATAATTTAAATTACTTATATATTATGTATCAATTAATGTATGGATAGTTAAATGTGGAAGAGACAAAGTCTAGGGAAAAGAAGATTTATGAGAAAAAAATATTATGCAATATTAACTTTAAATAAATTCCTCTTAAAGAAATGACAAACTTGTAAAAAAATTGAAGAGCCACAATTAGGGCATCCAAAGCATGAGATAGCTAGAAGGTCAAAATGCACCAACTTTTGTTACAAATATATCTTTGTACATGTTAGCACTCTGTAAATTTTGTCT
>CBVK0101870878.1:0-10195 GCA_900067695.1 Picea abies
TGAAATCATCTTGTTATGTTGATAAGGCAGTGAAGATTTCACTATTTTCTTTCCCATTCCAAGACTTGTTTTTATGTACCTTATTCTCTATTTCTGAATGACATTTAGGATCAAGAATCTTCCTATGTGATTGAATAGATTGGACATTTTCATATTTCTTTCATCTTATGGTTTTATCTGCTTTATTAAATTGAAATTGACTACCATTGACTAAGTAAGTGGGATCAACACTTGTTTACAATCAGAGATTGATATTCTCTTTCTTCATTTACTGCTGAAACCTCCAATCTTTTCAAAAAACCATATACATTTATTCATAAAAACCATTGGAATAACTAAGATATGCTAGGCTTGACCCTATATCAGTCTAGGTGCAACTTCTAGCACTAACAGGTTCGAAGATCGATTCTCTATGCATAGATCGAGTGCATACACATCTTTAGCATAGGAGTGACGAGAATGGCCATGGTATTGAGAACCAAATGTAGGAGTAACGAGAATGACCATGGTATTGAGAACCAAATGTAGGAGTGACAAGAATGGCCATGGTCTTGAGCACCAAACCTAATGAGGAGATCAAGTCTTCATCTGGTAATGGCGAGAAGAGGAGGATTTCGTGAGAGACATGAGATGGACATGTAATGCATGTAGAGAGGATTTCTGAGAGTGGGAGAGTGAGGAAACCTAACACTCACAATCAACAAAGATGAGGGCATAGATGGAAAGAGGGTGCATATGATAGACTAACAAAGAGGAATATCCATAGAAGTTTCTGCACGTAGGAGATATACTCGTAGAGGGAATAACCATAGGTGTTTCTGCACATGAGAGGAGGGAATCATGGAGTTAGAACTCCTCCGATATCACTATCAAGCTAGGTATGGGCAGAGAATGAGTAATTCCACACTTGGATGATTTTTCATTAACTCACATCATGCATATATACAAGAGGAAGTGACCTTTGGTTTCATATTCCAGGAGGTCATAATGACTCTTCCTATCTCCTGTGACTCTTCATATTTCTCCTAAATAATATTTAGGATGATATTTACAAAATACCATAATCACAAGGATTAAGTATCCAACAAATGCTTATATGGGATAATAAACCAAATCTCTCAACCAATATAGGATAGTAAGTGTTGGAGAAACAATTTCAAGATACAAAGATGTTAGGTTTCTTTGAATTATTTTAAAGGCATTTTTAGTAAAACATGTGAGGTGTACTATGATATATTACCAGTAAGATGTATTTTTTGGTGACACAATGGAGGAGAGGGGAACACTAAGTAGATATTCATATTCTTCCCACAACCATTATGTTAGTGGGATGCACCACAACCTTTTCACTTCCCCCATTGGTATAAGGATAAGGTATATTGGAGCTTGCGACAATAAAATATAGACCCCCAAAGTATAAAGTCCCAATAATAGAGTGTTAATTTGTATAACTCATAAAGTCACTTCAACCACTCTTTCTCTGGCTTTAGATTATCTCTTCAACTGAAGGGGGTATCCTAAGACAAGTTGAAGTCTAATTGTTTACTTGTGTCAATGGAGTGTTTATGTACCAATAGGGTTTGGTTTGGAATATGTTTTAAAGTGTTTTCAATGAAGATATGTATATACAGGTTCCAACCAATTTTCAAGTGTAATATAGGATAATTTGTGTTAGGTTCTCTATCAAATCTGAAAAATTCAAAGATCATATGTGAGAGAATTTTTCAGATTTACAAATAAAATGGAAATTGATCAAATAAAATAAGAAATGATAACACAATGTTGAATAATGCAATCTGAAAATTAATTTTTTGCTTTAAATATGAATGCTAAAAACGCAAGAATTAAAACTGAAATTTTAAAGAGAATATTCCAGAATTCTTTATATATGATCTAAAAGTGAAATCTAAGACTCTAAAATAATATGGGAAAGGAAAATGTTTGAATTATATAAAGTGCTGGAAATGCACTTGATGTAAAATAGAGATTTAAAATAATTTACAAAATGTATGAAATAAAATCTAACCTAGATTATGATAGAAAAGTAAGGCCTATGCCGCGAATTAATTTAAGTGCTATAAATCTTACAGAATTCTTTAGCATGCATACATAACATTTGAACTTAGTTTAAAGTCAAGAAATTGAAATTCTGAACTAAAATGGTTGCTGGAAATTGCAATTTGCAATTTGTTGAAAAAAATAAAACATAGAAGCTACAAATTACTTAAAATAAGAAAATAAAACCAATTTTCAACTAGCTAACAAAGGGAAAATTAAAATTCAAAGGTTTTTGGAAGGATGAGAGACCATGACTAGTGCCTAACTAATCCTTGGACTAATAAGGCTATTCAAATTAATATGGAGGGCTTAACCTAGCTTAAATTCAAAGATTTAAGGACTGCCCTAAAGCGTATCACTAAGCTCCTATATGGCTGAAAATTAAAACCTAATTTGTGCAAGGAAATAACCTCGAGAGATGTTAATTTCAAAATTGGACCAAGTAATTTATTTGCTTAAGTTTTGCTAGAATTAGTTACTATCTTTTGAAGCAACAAGAATATAAATACTTGAAGTAAATGATTTTAAATAACAAACATGAAGGAAATTCACACTTAGCTATCCACCATTTGAAATAGTTCTTATTAGATTATCTTGATCCAATTCATCAACATGCATAAAGAAGCTCCAATCACCAACAAATACATCCACAATGTAGCCTCACACATATAAATAAGAAATAATTCTCACACAATATTTGCTCGAAGAGATATTCTACTATAAGAGATATTCTACTATTTAATTATCTTGATCTAATTCATCAACATGCATAAAGAAGCTCCAATCACCAACAAATACATCCACAATGTAACCTCATACATATAAATAAGAAATAATTCTCACACAATATTTGCTCGAAAAGATATTCTACTATAGCTCATTCAATAACAATAATTACAAGTGAAGGGAGCCTATTATTTATAGAGTTCTAGGCTCAACCACCTTAGAAAAAAAAATAATATCAAAGTGATCATGTTTGAAGAGTCAGACAAGTACTAAAATAATGTTAGAATGATCATTAAATAATATATTAATCCCTTCATGAGGATCAATGAGATAGGGTACATGCCTAGGAAGGCCTATCCAATAAATAACAATAGAATAATATCTAGGAGAGGTCTTCCCTAAGGAATGGTGCAAAGTAGTTGAAACCATTCTCTAAAAATAACAAACAATAACCTTCAACAAGTGCGTTCCTAAGAATAGCATGATACCCTATCAAATCATAATAAAATAGTCTCCAAATAATGCAAATGGTCCACCAAGAGAAGATGTGCCACTTTATAAATAGTCAGAGACCAAGTCCATGGAATAAATAAATAATATTCAAGTCGTAACTCCATGCAAATCTTGAACCATGTGAAGAATCTCCAAAATAGCAAGGGTGCACTAGTTCCAAGTCAAATATCCATCATCAAGGTGAAAACATGGTTTGAACATGGCTTATTTGAAAATGTAGGTGGACCTTCTAGTAGAACACACCACCTAGGAGAGAGCGCTAAGAAGATGGAGTTAATAAGTGAGTGGAAAAATGGTTAAATAAATGTGAAAGTGGACAAATGGGTAGGACACATGCATAACTAGCCCTGAAAATCTATGCAAACACAACCACCTCCTCAACATATGTGCTAAGACTAATATATACTATGCAAACACAACCACCTCCTCAACATATGTGCTAAGACTAATATATAGTCAACAAATGTTGTACGTGTGAGTGTGAACAGGGCTAAATAACCTCGATGAATTTTACAAGGGCAACTATTATCAAATATCATTTTTTAAAATATTTGATTGCCTCAACATATGTGCCAAAGGGAAGCACTACTCTCAAGTTGCATTCCCTAGTGTTTTTATTTTATTTTAAAGTTGCAACTTAGGGAATGAGGCCTCAATTAATGTTTAGAACCCAATAATAAAATAATCCAATAATGTAGCACTTCAAGCTTAGGTTTGGGTTTGATTAATAAACAATGAAATCTACCAAAACACTTTGGCATGATCACACATGGAAAATGTAATATAATGAAATATGCTAAACGATAGGTTAGTTGTGTAGGAAAAACTATATGAAAATGGATGAAATGAATCATTGTGCTCTTTAGGAGTGGTGATGGATTATGGGCGTAGTATGAATTATGACTAGGTAAAATGAAAGGGTGATGAAATAATGGATGGTACCAAAGTAAAATGATGGAATGCTAATGAAAGGGGAATGGAATCTAAACAAACCACTAGGAAATTACTCCACAAAGCTAGAAGATACAACAAATATGAATAAGACTTGAACCCATCATGCAACGACCAAGTGAGAGTAATGAATGGAGCATTGTGAGCACAAGAGAAAAGTAAAATGATATTTATCCACCAATAACCAACCATGGAGTAGTACCTATAACAAGATGAATATTCATGATATGTTGTTGAAGTAACCTCCACCAATGATACAAACATGAACAATCAATTTGATACATTGAAATGAGTAAAGTAGCATGATAAATGATACTTTCAAGTCATATTGTAAAAATTCCACTTTCCTCCTTGGTTGGACAAGGGTTAGGTAAACCATAAAGGTAGCACCAAAATAACATGTGCAATATGACAATGCCCTGGATTTGCACCTAGTACATATGAAGTCCAATGTGTTTCATCCTTCAGGGTCTCATGAAATGGTCCTTAGACACCCCATACAATATATGGTGTAACAATAGGCTCTGACATGGGTGCATGTACTCTTCTTGTGAGTACATGAGAACCTAATATATCTCTAGTACTTGATGAAACTCAACATTAAGGTGATAAGATCAAGTGACAAGGTGATAATCTTACCTTGACACCACATGATGTCAATACAATATCCATGATCACCCTTAATTCAAGGCTCATATAATAAGCAATGAAATGAAAACCTATTCTAACCCACCCTCCCCCCCCTTTTAATCTATTCTACATCAAGCAAACAAATGAGACATCCTAATCTATATGAAATGTAGGGATCAAAACAAAGCATGAGCTGAATCTTGAGAAATGCAAGGCTCAAAAGGAATGCAGGGGATGATATCATCAAAATTCTAGCGTGAAATGCAACTATTATCCTACTCTATTTTCTCTTTAGAGCTTATTCATCTTCTAATCTACCTATATGACACTAAGCACTTGAAAAGTATAAATTGAGAACCAGCCCATTTGTGGACAAAGACAGTCTTTCTTCATCAAGATGACCGAGGGAGAAGGAATTCAAACCAACAATGTCTTCAATCCTACAAGGGAATAACCATGACTTGCGAAATTTCCCATGTTTTTCAGGTTTCTCATCTCTCTTGTTCCACATGAGAACCGAATATCTTTTTTTTAAATCCCTTGGAAGAGACTTCCTATAAAATTTTCCCTTTACTCTCTCACGAATCTATACAAGGTGATCGAAATATCTCCTCTTCTCATCAAGCTCTATCAATTAGTTTGCTCTTTCCTGTATGGCCTCCTCATTTGAAGTGAAATGCTACAACAATTGATATATTGGGATCTTTAAGTGAAGGGACAATGTGACCTCCATCCCATATACCAACTAAAATGGGCTCTTTGTTATAGCTTGTTTACTTGTAATCCTATCAGCCCATAAATCATACTTCAACTTGCTATACCAACTTTGTTTGTTCTCTCCCACATTATTCTTAATGATCATCATAATATTTTTATTTCTTGACTTCATCAAACCATTACCTTGTGGGTATTAGTTTGAAGCATGGGATAAGACAATGCCATATCTAAAACAAAATTTGGATAACTATGCAAAATTGAAAGCTTCGGCATTGTCAATAGTGATTTTGGATGGCACATTGAACAATGATAATTATCTCCTCAAGAAATTCCATGACTGCTCTATTGGTGGGTGGCCCTCTTGGCAGGAATGGCCTCCACCTACCATGTGAAATAATATATGGTAGTGAGAATCCATCTAAAACCATTATTTGAATTTTATTTAAGCTCACTAATAAAATCATGGCCTCATTGTTGAAATGGTGCCTCCAACACCACATGCTACAAAGGTAAGGAAGCCAAATGTCGCTTCCCCAAAAACAATTGGCAAGGTCGACATGCTCTAACAAATTTATGCACATTTGAGAAACACAATGGGACAATAATATCCATCACTCAATATTTTGTATACTATGGTCCTAGTTGAATAACGTCTTCCACAAAAACCTAATATGTGACTCTATGTAATACCCTTGTTTCCCCCAATTTGTAAATATAACTATAACTCGCCAAGAGACTATGGAAGGCTAGATATGTGTGAATTTTGGATTTGATGAACCTTTGTATAAAAGGTAAATGCATGTATTTTCTATTATTAATAGAAAATGGATAAGTGTTGCATACCTGCTGAAAGGGGGGTTTGCCATGATAGACCATGGATTCTATGAGAGAGATGATGAGGTGAACCAAAAATAGTTGAGATGACGCCCCACCAAACCAGTACCTTACTCGATTTAATGAATCATACATGGAACAATCCTCTGACCCATAAATGAATTACCAGTCAGAGTGGTAGCTAGAAGAGTCCTCGTCAAGAGTTAATGAGGAGATGGGGCAGAGTACCCATCTGCAAGACTTCCAGACCTGACCACGAGTTGGGGATTCAAACCCACACAACCTTGTTGAGGAAGGAAATAAAAGAGATAATTTGTGGGAAGAGATAGAGAGATATTGGCACAAGAAAGCAGAGTCAGAAGAAAAATCTCAAGAAAGAGAAAAGAGTGGTTGTAGCTCTCTGGTTCGTGGAAGAACTGGGAAATAAGCTCATTCTGGGTGTAAGAATTTGTGGAAAGGTTTTTCATTACAAGATGATAAATGAGGCTGATGAGTGACTGTATAAGTACTCATCTAGACCTCCTTGCTTGGTACTGAGAAAACTCGTTGCCAAGATCCCATCGGAGGAGGAGAGTAACCTCTGTCCCTGAATGTCGTTGAGAAAGAAGAAATAGTCTCTCTTAGAGCATCGTAGTCTAGCTCGGGGGTGGCCAATGGTAAATTTGTTCAGGAGTGGTTGTGGCTATTGTTGGGTGGAAACATGCACCCCTTTCAGTAGTCGCTTCACGATTTCTAGTTTTCCGATAAGTATTTCATACTTTGTGTATTAAATGGAAATGATGATTGAATATATTTATATGTCTATGAATGAGTTCAATATTGAATGATTAAGGTATATATATGTATCATTTCTCTGTGAACCTATGCTTTTGAATGGACTTCTGTTTGCCTAAGCTAGCGGCTAGAGAGATATGGGATGTAAGTCTATAGGAGAGTCGAGGAAGGATTTACTGGGATGCTTAAGTCCTACCAACCTCTAGAATCTACCTTCGCAAGAAAACCAAGTTCAAAACCTATGGAATGAGGGTGCCTCCTTTAGACCTTTCACCTATGTGATCGAGGGCTCATGCCTGTGTCATTAACCAATTTATGGCTCAGAGATTAACGTGTATCCCATAAGATTTTTTGAAGGACCCATGCAACCAAGGTATGGAAACCCTATGATACGCCCGAAAGGAGATAAGCCTTTCTGTCTTCGGAGCTCCAGATTGTTTTGACCTTACCATTTATAAACTGACCAAAAGCAACTGATGATTGCGGTTACCCACAAGGATAACCGGTGCCTAGAGGCTACCCTAACCGGGATAGATAGACTTTCCCTACCATTAGACCTTGATCCATTCAGCTATCACGAGGTAATACAAGCCATAGATCCAAGGGTATTTGGGAGACCCCCTTAGCCATTGGATCCACACTGAGGTAACTTCAGTGAAGTCCTACTCCGGGGGAACATAGATGTTATAACATCAAACTCCCCAAACTATGAAGTTACGAAGCCATGAGAGCTGTGGATTTGGGGAATCCGTTAGGAACCCCTCTTAACCATCTGATCAAACAGTGGATGGACCCACGTACAATACTTCAGTGGAGTCCTGCTTTGAGAGAACGGAGTGACCATGACACTGAAACTCCTGAAGGAAAGAGTTGCGAAGTGACCAGGACCATAGATCTAGGAATCCTTCAGTTTCTCCCCTAACTGTTAGATCTAGAACATTGTCGGCCCGGTGTTGACCACTTCGAGAGAAAGGAGGAAGTCACACCACGGATCCCTTGAATACCGAAGTTACAAAGTAATGGAGGCCATAGATCCAGGGGTTATGTGGACACACCTTGACCATGAGATTGAAGGGCTTGGAAGGTGATTATTCTGGGGTGACGGGGCACACTGACGTCACCTAGGGTGATGTGGTCCTAGTTTGACATGCCATGTGTCATTTGGATTCGTACACTTCGCAAAAACTATGTTCCCATTAATACGTGACACATGTCACCCTTGTAGGGGCCATGTTTCATCTCTGCCTTGCCACGTATCACCCCTGGCACTTATCTGTTTGGTTCATTTGGCAAGAGGAGTATTCGAGACCCACCTATCCTTACCTCCACATCTAGTATGTCATCCTGTGCGAGGGTGGAACCTTGTTGAGGGGCATAAGTGACACACCGTCAATTGGAAGAATAGATTCGGATTGGGTTTGTCTAATTAACCCAAGTCGTTTGGTGTGATCTATTTTGATGGGTTTAATGGCTCTGTTGGCCAACTAGGGTCCTAAAACAAAGAAATAAACTACTCTAAAGATAAAACTATAATACTATATACGTGGATCTAATTATTAACTAGGGTCCTAAAACAAAGAAATAAACTACTCTAAAGATAAAACTATAATACTATATATGTGGATCTAATTATTCACAACTGTCTCAAAAACATATATAAATACGCAATTATGAACATAGTATTTACAAATTGCAAGTTTCTGATGAATGCCTTGCGAAATCAATGTTTGGTAATTGTTTTCGAAAGTAGATAAAGAAAGCACATATTTTTATATTTTCTGTTTTATAATCTAAGATCTAAGAACTTAACAAAAAAAAAATACTAATAAAACATGATTTGAAACAAGGATAGAGTAATGGTCACAAGCAATTTAAACTGTCTTGTCTCACTAATAAAATAGACTAATAACATAAATTAAATGCGAATAAAACTAACCTGAAATTAATCTCATACAGTGTCTATATCCCTGTGCAATCCAAACTTCCCGCTATCTTGCATGTGAGAGAAATATGCGGCAGGCTTGTAATAACATCTTTAGAATAAACTCAAGGTGTTTATTTATAGATAGGATATAAGAATAGAGTAACTAAAATGTAGATCCATTGATCTTGTGATTATGAATGATTATAGTAAAATAAACTTTACTATAAAACATTCATTGGATACATCAACTAAACATCAAGGACAAGTCATGATATTAAAGTTGAAATGATGATCACATATATAATATATGAAACATCAAATTATAGACAAAATTTAAAGCACTGAATAAAATGAAACATCGCATGTTAATGAGACTAAAGCTGCATAACATATCAATCTTCCATAATAAAAGCAAAACATAAATGGAATAGTGTCACCCAGGTCTAAAGCTGCAATGGAAATCACTTTTCCATTACATTCTGAGAATTACATGTCCATAAGAGGATTCATGACATCAATTAGATAATTGGTTTGAATGCTTCCTTTGATAAGATTGATTGTTTCAAAATGTGAAGCATAAACATTAAAATTCGAACTAATCAAAGAACGAATATGCAATGTAGAGTATTTGATCTCCATAGGAATGAGTGCATTGTCTTTTTCAAAAATAAACCTTGTAAAATCATCTTGCAACATGTCCTTTTTCCATGTGCAATGTAGAGTATTTGATCTCCATAGGAATGAGTGCATTGTCTTTTTCAAAAATAAACCTTGTAAAATCATCTTGCAACATGTCCTTTTTCCATGCGAGTGTTGAAAGTGAAAGAGCATCAAATCCGACTTCATAAATGTTATGTTTGGAATTAGTTTCACCAAATTTTTGCATATCGAAAAGATTTGATTGCGGTGGAAAAGAGTAAGATACTATGGGTAAAGTATCAAGTCCACCAGAACCTAAGAAGAGATCGGGATATAAAGAGTAAAAGGAATAATAAATAAGCACATGAAAAGATTCTCTTGAGCTATGATATTTAACAATGGTATTCTCAAGACATTTCTCTTCACTTT
>CBVK0101870899.1:0-10528 GCA_900067695.1 Picea abies
CATATACTTGTCTATTATGGATAAATTTAGTTTAAACTAATCTTGATAGAGTAGGAAGTATGTGTTTTCTTCGCTGTCCATTGGATTGAAGATATCACTAAGGATCTTGGAGATCAAGTTAATCCTATATTAAGAAAGTACACACTTCAGAAAAAGGTACATCATGCTTTCTTACTCTTTTTATTTTGACTAGTTTAACTACATTTAATGGAATGTTAGTGTCCATTGGCATCTTTTTGTCTTGGTAGTAGGGGTCTAGAATTCAAGAGGATATTCACCTGTCCACAGGGGAATTTTCCTATAACATGGAGTACATACAATGAATCTAGTCGTTAGATATCAAGATATCTTTAATTACAAATGTTTCAAAACTTAAAGTGCTATGCCTCCTTGGGATCCAAACCAGTTAATGCGTGCTGCGCAATGCGCTGAGTCACCTTCCACCAAGCCTCATTAAATGATGATGATGATACTCTTACATAATACTTCCTGGAAAACATATTCATGGGCTCCTATCCATGAGCTCCTACACTTCCTCTCCATGCTTCTGGATGTCTTCTTTATTTATCTAATTGGTATCTTCTTCTGAATGATTCTCCCATTTGACTAGATATTCATAATAAACCTTCCTCCTAGTTCTCTTAGCAATTATTTGATCTAAAACCTTTTCTATCTTGAGCTTCTCTACTATGGGTATCTGTTGCATCCACTGAATCTCCTCCTGATCATCTGTTCCTCCAGTGTCATCCATATTGTAAGGATATAATTTATTTATGTTAAATAATGGTGAAGTTACAATTTCTTATGGCAACTCAATCTCATAATCATTCACAACAAAGTTTCTGATAATTTTACAAGGCCCTATCTTTTTCAGCTTCAATTTATTATATTTCCCTTGTGGGAATCTTTCCTTCCTCATATGTGCCAGAACTTGATCTCCAATTTCAAAATTCACCTCTTTTGTTTTTTGATCTAATCTATTCTTGTATATCTGGTTGTTATTCTGCAACCAACCTTTGATTTGTTCATGCAATTTCTGCATTTCTACAGCGAAGTCCTCTACTCCTGCACTTCAAAATTTAGCTTGTCTCAAATCTCAGTTATGAAATTCCTCTGGGATGCATTTCATATAATATCTAGAATGGGATCTTAATGATACTCTTGTTTGGTGAATAATTATATGCAAATTTTGCTTGAGGCATAACTTGATCCCACTGACTATGATGTTCAGTCACTAAACTCCTTAGAAAATTTCCTAAGATTTTATTCAATACCTTAGTCTTTCCATATATTTGAGGGTGATATGTTGAACTAAAAGACAACATGTCTGCAGTTTCTTCCATAAAGTCCTCCAAAAGTGTGCGACACATTTTGTTTCTCTGTCTGAGACTATACTCCTAGGAAATCCATGCAATCTCACAATCTCCTTGAAAACATATTGGTTATGTGGGTAGCATTGCTTGTTTTTTGACATGGTATGAAATCTGCCATCTTTGAAAACCTGTCAACTACCACAAAGATTGAATCATTTCCCCTCTTGGTTCTTGGTAATCCCAGAACAAAATCCATACTTATAACATCCTATGGCATGTTTGGAATATGAAATGGTTGGTACAACTCTGTATTATGCTATCTTCCTTTTGCATATTGGCAAATTCTGCATTTTTCCAAAAAATGTTTCACATCATATCTCATGTTTGATCAATAGTATGAAGAAATCAACTGTGCATATTCCTTATCATGGCCAAAATGTCCAGCCAATCCTCCACTGTGCTTTTCCTTTAGCAAATTGTCCCTCATTGAGCATTTTGGGATACATAAATGACTGCCTTTGAAAAATAATCCTTCCTAGATCAGATACTCCATCCATGGGCTTCTATCCCTCATCAAAGGGTTTTCACAAGATTCATAAGCCTCCATGAAATCTAGGTCTCCTTTGCACATTTCCTTGAGGTGTTCAAAACCCAAAGTCTCCAAGTGGAATTTCTACAAGATCAAACATCTCCTGCTCAAGGCATACACAACTTTGTTAGCATTCCCACTAATATGTTTAATGACAAAAGTAAAATTCTGCACGAATTTTACTCATTTTGCATGTCTTTGATTCAACTTTTCTTGTTTGGTTATAAAATACAAAGCATGATTGCCAGTATAAAAAATAAACTCTTTTGGTATAAGATAATGTCACCACTTTTTCAAAGCTTGAATTATAACATAGAATTCCTTATCATAATTTGAATATTTCCTCTTAGCATCATTCAAATTCTCACTGAAATAAGCAACATGGTTATCATATTGAATTAAAACTGCACTAATATTCCTAAAATATGGAAAAATCAAGATGGGTTGCTCTATTATCTTTTATTTTAATATTTTAAATCCTTTTTCGGCTTCGTTTTTCCAGTCAAAGGATCGATGTTCTTTATTTATAGTATCCAATATGGGTGCACATATACTACTAAAATTACTGATGAGCTTCCTATAAAAACTTCCTAACCCATGAAAACTTCTCACCTAAAACACACTTCTTGGAGAATTCCACTCCTTTATAGCTCTCACCTTCTCTGGATCCATCTTCAATTCATTTGAAGAGATGAAAAACCCCAAATACACAAGTTTTGTCTTTATAAAAGAACATTTCTTCAAATTTATCAACAACATTTCTTGATGCAATCTTCTCAAGACCATATTCAAGTGTCTCAAATTATCTTCTTTAGTTTTACTATAGAATATGATATCATCCAAATAAACAATCACAAATTTTCCAATAAAATATTTAAGCACTTCATTCATTAACCTCATGAATGTACTTGGAGCACTGGTTAAACCAAATGGCATAACAAGCCACTCATACAACCCTTCATTTGTTTTGAATGTTTTTTTCCACTCATCCCCTTCTCTCATTCTTATCTGATGATAACCACTTTTCAAGTCTATCTTGGAAAAATAAATAGATCCACTCAAACAATCCATTAAATCATCCATTGGGGGTAAAGGAAATCTATACCTGATGATTATCTTGTTGATAGATCTAGAATATGTTCACATTCTCCAACATCCATGTTTCTTTGGACTCAACATAGTTGGTGCTACACATGGACTCATAATTACTCTGATCAACCCTTTGTCCAACAATTCTTGGACCTGCTTCTTGACTTCTTCATTCTCCTAGTGGATCAACCTATATGCTACTTTGTTTGGAAAAATTTCTCCTGGAATAAGGCCAATATGATGACTAATACTCCTGATAGGTGGTAAAGTATGATGCAACTCATCCACCACAATGTCAAAAAACTCATCCAATAATTCTTTAATTTCATCAAGTAAATCATTCATGGATGTATTTGTAAGGATAACTCTCGACTTACCTATAACAACAAACTGCATACCCTGATCTTTCTTTACTTCTTTCAAGAGATCCTTCCCAGTCATGAGAAGTATACTCAGACAAGACTCATGTTTGAATCCCTTATTCTCTAATGGTAACAACATATGTCTACACCCATTCTTCTCAAAGGTATAAGTATTATTTCTCCCATCATGTACGACATTTCTATCATATTTCCATGACCTCCCCAATAGAACATGACAAAAACCCATAGGTATGACATTACATAAAAAATCATCCTTATTACTATCAATATTCATCTTTACATTGTCTACTTACCATGACTTGATGTCCTTTTTACAACCATGAAACCCTATACAGACTCAAATGTGTTATTGTCTCTAACTTTATCTTTTCCACCATTTTTGTGGATACCAAATTATCGGTGCTCCCACTGTCTATGATCACCTTGCATACTCTATCTCTCGACTTGCAAGCAGTTCTGAAAAAAATAGTTCTTTGTACTAGCTCTTGCACCTCTTTTTGTGGCTTCACAAGGAATTTCCTCATCATGAGTTATCTTCCCTCTTCAACAAATTCTACTTTTGTCGTTGTCTCTACAATCTTCTGTTGATCCTCAACAATGTGAGCTTCTCTAAAACCTGCAGTTTTGTCTTCAGGACATTCCCAGGACATGTGTGTTGTCTTCCCACAAGCATAACACTTAATATCTCCTCCTCTTCCTCTTTCTCTACCTCTTGGAAAAGGTCTCCTTCCTCTAGAGTCTCCTGCTCTAGATCCTCCTCCTCTAGCTCTTTTATTCTAGAGCTACTAGTCTCTTCCATTGTCTTTTGGAAATTTTCTTTTGTGGTTCCTTTTCCTCGGGTCATATTCTTTCCCTTGTTCTTTTGGATCTTCTTTCTTACCAATTTTTCTTTTGCCTTCAGGGATACCTGATAAGCATCCTCGACAGTCCTCATTTTTATCATACTAATCTCATACCTCAATCAATTAATATATCTAGCAACTTTCTCTTCATCATTTTCCTTGTGTCTTGCTCTTATATTCAACTTATAAAATTCTTCAGTATATTCCTTCACTGACAAACCTTTCTGTCTCATATTATGAAACCTCCTGAACATATTCAACTAATAATCCTTGGGTATGAATTTATCCTTGAGCTTAGCTACCATTATATCCCAACTCTTAATCTTGGACTTACCTCCTTGAGCTTAGCTACCATTATATCCCAACTCTTAATCTTGGACTTACCTTTTCTCCTTCCATCAACTTGCAACTCATCCCACCATAAAGCTGCATGTCCCTTCAATTTGGTCACAACATGATTTTCTTTCTTCTCATCAACAATCTCCTCATAATCAAAGTACTTGTCTAAAGAATTTATCCAGTCAATAAATTCTTCCACATCCAAATTACCTTCATACATTGAGACTTCCATCTTTTCTTTGGTTCCCATCTTGACAACTTCTCTTAGTAACCATTCCTCTGCTACTTCTTCTCCTACAATTTCTTCTTCTTCTTTTGTGTTTTCTCTCCTAGCTTCACTAACTTCACCAGCCTCTGGTTCCCTCCTTTGTGTTGTTTCCATAGCGTCCAACCTTGCTCGAAGCTGTCTCATTTCCTCCTCTATAGCTGCATTGGCTACAAGTCTCTTCGTGCATCTCCTTGGTGGCACGACTTCCAATATATCTACTCACAGAGATTAAACCTACTTTGATACCACTTGATGCAAACCCCCCTATGGGCCTGTGCAACCTTCTAGTCTAGGATCAAACTACACATGAGCCTAAATGGCATGTGGGTCCTCGCAGAACCCTTAAACTCTTACCACGGGTTTTTTTTCCCGCACGGTGCAAAAGTTTGTATTCGCGAGGGTCCCTCTTGGTAGAGCGGAGTCGTGCATGTGACCTCAGGATAAAACCTCAAGATTAATTTGGAATTTTTTATTCTGGTGCTCTGGGAATTCGATGCTTCAGATGATTTAACAACATAACACTCCACACCCAAAACCTCTGAACCGGCAAAGTGCCGGAATCCACAGATCTGACGGTTGGAATTTTCTCTTGGATCAACTATCTGTGTTAACTTCAGACTTTGGGGCTTCGGGATATTATCCACTCTGGAAACAAAGACCAAATTATCCCATAGTGTTGAATCACTGAACCACTTGGGGATCCAACGACTCACACTCACCCACTGATCTATGATGGAGATTCACTCTAGGACTTTGGAGCTTCGGGGCTCCATGTCTTACTTGCAAACAACAACTCAAAACTTTTGGAGCAGTGAAGTTCGAAGGACCCAGGGATTAAAAAACACACTCCTTCTCCCAATCAAATGGATGTGATGGATTCTGACTCCTCCCAAATAGATCTCTCCCGTTCGAACCTAAATAACATAATTATCCTCTTGGTGGTTCCTCCTTGGAAACTTATATTCGCTATCCTTCCTGAGATTCATTCACTTTTAAGGCAACCGAATTCTACACACACTTTGTGCTTCTCTCCTAAGATTTATCAACACTTAACGAAGTGTTGGCTCTATTCTCTCCTTGCACTAATATCCCCTTGATATTTTTACACTGCTCTGAGTGTAGGCGCACTCCTTGCACTCACTCTGTGCAAACTTGCAATATCTCTCCTGAGCTTCTGAACTTGTAAATGGCTCGGCCTCCACATACCTTGCGTTGGCACTATGCACTCCTTGCACCGTGATCCTCATAAGAAAAAAAATTGAAACTTATAACATTATTAAGAAATCATTCAACAAAAAATTTGGATACGAGCTTCTGAACTTGTAAATGGCTCGGCCTCCACATACCTTGCGTTGGCACTATGCACTCCTTGCACCGTGATCCTCATAAGAAAAAAAATTGAAACTTATAACATTATTAAGAAATCATTCAACAAAAAATTTGGATACATATTCATACATAGAGATAACAACACAAAATCTATTTAGTTTCAGAAGAATGAACAAGTTCACAGGCTCAGAATTTGGAAAGCGACTCTCTTCTTCTATATTTATTCAACAACAATTTAACAAAAGTTTCAACAACCTTCAACAACCTCCATTTGGGCATAGATTACATTGATTTTTACAAAATGAAAGGGCTTCTCGAGCCTTCCCTCCAGACTATTATAGTGCTTTCATATCATAATTAAAAGCATAGCCTTCCCTCCAGACTATTATAGTGCTTTCATATCATAATTAAAAGCATCCTACCACTAAGTTTATTACAGTAAATGAACAGTTACAATATTAGATATGAGTCAACGCTCAAAATCTGTACAATCTACAGTCATTAAAGACAAATACAACTTTATGGAGTACATACAACAAATCTAGTCGTTATACCTTGAGGGATCTTTAATTACAAAGGTTTCAAAACTTAAAGTGTTGTGCCTCCTTGGAATCCAAACCAATTAATGTGTGCTGTGTTGTGCGCTGAGTCACCTTCCACCAAGCCTCATTAAATGATGATGATGATGCTCCTGATCAACTATTAATAGTGTGGGAAATATAAGTAAACCCTTCAAGCCTATGGACTCCTGTTGGCTGTGGGGCTACACTTTTATGGTACTGAGGAAACTTTGTCGGGGTTATGGACACTCACTGCCAGTGAAGCAATGCCGGGAAAAGAGAGATGAGGAACACACTTAGGTAGATGTTTGCTTGTTTTAAAAGTAAAAAAACCATGGTTGAAACCAAAACTAATTTGAAGTGTACAACCAATAAAAAAACTTCTCATTATTTGGCTCTTTGAAAAGGATGTGTTAGATTCCAAGTACTAGAAAAGTTGGGTTAAGTATTTTAGAATTTTGTCATCATTGTGGTACCCATAATTATTGGAATCTTGTTTGCAGTTTACTGAACTTATATTTAAAACTCGGATCTGAAGTAAAGGCCCTAGACTTCTATTGAAAAATATAACTGGTTCTTCCAGTGTGTCGCTATTTGTTGTGGCCACAACAACCCCCCCTTTTTTACTTTTTCTTTTAGAAGCAAAAGGAAAAGGGTCCTGTACTAAAATTTTGATCATATTGCCTAATCCTCTATTGTTGGAGGCTATGTTATTTCTTTTCCTATCTCGATGGAGTTATTTCTTTTCCTATCTGAGGCTATGAAATTAAGTTAAATGAAAAAGGCTTGGCATAAAAATCTCATCCATGCACTATGGGCTGACATGATCACTACTAAAAGGTCTATTTCCACTTCACCCTTCTAGATTGTGTATGGCACAAAGGCAATTTTTCCTACTGCATTAGGATTTCTAGTGATGAGGTTGCTACATGAGAAAGATGCTGAAATAGATGCCACTCAAAGGAGAACAAATGAACTAATCAATGTCCAAAAAACAAGAGAGAAATCCTTCAACAACTCTCAGCTACACCAAGATAGGATTAAAAAGGATTTTGACAAGCATACTAAGGAAGATGATTTCAAAGTGGGGGATTTGGTGTTGAGATGGGATACTAAGGAAGATGATTTCAAAGTGGGGGATTTGGTGTTGAGATGGGATTCCATAAATGAAGACAGAGGAGATCATGGGAAATTTGACCATCTATGGCTGGGACCTTTCAAGATTGTGGCATACCATGGAAATAATTCTTATCTGCTACAAGAACATAATGGAGATCTCATTGGAGGACGACCTGTGAATGGAAGGTTTCTCAAACATTATATCATTTAAAGTATTTTTCACCCTTTTCATTCATTGTATATAAACATTCTGTTTTTTGAAGCAATTGGAATCAAATCAATAGAACTTGAAGCCTTCAGAGTGTCCTTCCTCTGGGTTAAGTGTCTTGGACAACTTAATGATTTTGGGATCTTCTTGAGTACCAATGTTGCAATCTTCTACATCTCCTTTATTTGCAATAATTTTAGTATTTCTTGCCACATCATTATTGTCAAAGAGTTTCTCCAATGGGACCAAGCCTTTGGTAATGATGTTTTTTTTTAGCTGCATTGTATCTTTACCAACAATATTATTCTTGAAATAACCATCATTTGAAAACACAACTTCATCTTCTTCTTCACCACAATATTCCTCATCAATATTTAAATTTTCAAATTCATCCTCCATCTTGAAGAAACTTTCTATTTGCTTATCATTTTCAAAAACTTTCCATTACTTAATATTATCAGGAACTGTTGGTCTATGCTTGACCTCAGTCTCATACTGCTTGTTAGGAAAGATTGGAATTTTGAAAACTAAGGCTGAAGTAGCTAGAGCATCAACAATCTGATTCTGACCCCTTGGAATTGCTGAGAGACTATATTCTGAAAATTATTCAAGAAGGTCAAGCACTATATTCCTATATTCTCTTAATATGGGGTTCTTAGCTTGATATATTCCCTTCACTTGATTTATGATCAACTCAAAATATCCATGAACAAATATCCTCCTGGCACCCATTTCTTTCAAAGTTGCCAGTCCCAATACTAATGCCTCATATTCAACCATATTATTTGTGCACTCAAAAGCAAGCTTATAAGATCAAAGTTTTATGGCCAATCTGGTGAGGGGTTAATCAACACAGCAACTCTTTCTCCCTCTCTGCTGATAGCTCCATCAAAGCTCATGTTCCACATCTCATTCTCTGCACTGTCTTGCTGTTCTGAAATTTTCCTAGTCTGCTGATCAGATTTGTCTTTGACAATCATATCAATCTCTTGTCCTTTCTCTTCAGAACACAAATCATTGAAGAAAATGGAAGAACCCATCTTAGTCTCCACAGAGTAAATGGGATGGTTATTTGGCTGGGGCTTGTTACTGACCATGTATTTGAGAAAAAATTTCCTGTACAATCTCCTATCTTAACCAAATATAGGGATAGTGACACATGACATATCCATTTGCAGAGTCCCTTTCAACTTTACAACCCATGACCTAGACAACAACATGCCAAACTTGGGAGGGATATCAACAATCGCTACATCCATGACCATGTTTTTTGCTAGAATTTGAGACAAAGATACCACCAAATCTTTGATTAGGCCTAAGCACTTCACCTTTCTTGAATCAAAGGAGACAAGATATTTTTAAGCCCTTGTATTGTGCATGCCCAATTGGTCCATGACCACCTTGGGCATCAGGTTATGGGATACTCCTGAATCCAACATAGCATTGTGCAGAATCATATCATGAATCTTTAGACTGACATAGAAAGGGGCAACCTCATCAGCATCACTACTCTCCTCTACACGTGGGCCAAACAGGATGGAAGGATGATCATCTTGTATGTTCAAAGTATCAGAAGTTTCTTCCATATTGAGCATCTTGATGATTTGATTTCTATATTCACAGAAGTTTCTTCCATATTGAGCATCTTGATGATTTGATTTCTATATTCATTGTTCTTTATCAACTCATTGAATAGTACAAATATTTTAATCTTGGCCATCTCAATTTCAAAATTAAAGGAAGATAAGGTTTTCTCTACCTCTTTGATGACTGTCTCCTTTCTTGTTTCAGGCACTTTCTTTTGAGGTTCTTCCTTCTGCTTTCCTTTCTCCACAACATCCTTTGAAACATAGTCCTTTCTAGGATAACTTGAAGAAGGTATGTTATTTTGAGCTTCTTTGGTAGGATTTCCATTTGGAGGATTTGCAGGCACCTTTTTGTTTCGAAGATTATATTGTTTCTGGAATTGCATGATGGAATTCTGCAACCCTGTTTGGTAATATTATTTTTCCACTGAAAATATCTCATCATTATCCTACATGAATATTTCATTTGCATCCATGAAATGGTCATGTTATTATTTAGTAAAAATACCTCCGTTTCATCACCATCACAACAATGCATATTGTCTTCAAAATTTTCATCAAAAATTTCATTTACATAATTATTTTGAAAAGGAGGTCTTATTTGTTGATCACCCTGGTTCCTATGATCTGTTTGTCTGATTTGTGGAACTGTTGGTCTCCTTTGATTCCTGGGTGGAACATCGACCTGTTCTCTGGTGTTAGGCTTATTATATAAAGACATCCTCTCCATGAGTTTCTCCATGGTCTTCATCATCAACTCAAACCTATCTTCTGATGACTATGAGGTTGAAGGTTATGCCTTATCTTGAACCTTGTTCATGTCCCTGTCAGAATTATATTTGATCTTTCCTAAATCCATTAGATTTACTTCAACTTCTATTGCATCACTCATCATATCATCTA
>CBVK0101870902.1:0-28417 GCA_900067695.1 Picea abies
ATTTTATTCAAAAAAAAAAAAAAAATTATTCCAAATTTTACTATAGTTAAATTTTTTTTTATTTAAATTTTATTCCAATTAATTTTTATTTTTATTTAAATTTTAGTCCAATTTTATTCTAATTAATTACCACTAGCATGATTCAAACCTAGACCTTAATTTTAGTGAAGGGTGACATTTTATTAGGAAAAATGTTTTTTTTTTTTTTTTCATTCTTATCACATTGTTCATCCTAAGGGAGACTAGGTTCATTCCTTTATCAAAACAATGCAATGTGCCCTTCAGGATGCACTAGGTGCTCCAAGGGTGCCACTCGCCTCATCTGTTCCCTTGCGCGATGTGCCCTTCAGGACGCACTACGTGCTCCAAGGGTGCCACTCACCTCTTGAATGACTTGGTAGACATAAAAAACCCCTAGAGTCAATAGTCCACTAGGTGTGCTTGTGGGAGACTAAGGGCCTCTAAGGAATAAGGCCCCTGCCTTATTACACACCCCTTAGAATCATCGTGAGGGACTGTCGCAGTCTTCCCTCATGGCATCGTGGTTCCTCTCAAACTAGGTAAACGTTAACCTACAGTTCAAGCCACGACGGGAGTGCTAGTACGCTGTGGTAGGGTTGTTGTCCACACCTCTCCCTCAACATCTCTAGTAGTCATGCATGACCCCTTTATTCCATATTTGAGTCTGGTGGGAAAGCTATCATAAGCCTACATCATCAACAAATTATGTCAGAATATATCCATATCATGTCATCTAATCAAATGCACTAATATCACAGTAATACAATCAACCCCAATGGTACACTCCCTAACTCGATCCAGAGTCCAAGGGGTTCCATCGATGCCTCTACATCCTCGAGGTCCAAAATCCTACACACTCAGTAAAACTGAGTTAATAGCACTTGTCTATGTCAATGTAGTAAAACAACATGTCATCAACCCATAACGCCTCATAATCAAAATCAAAAGTTTTAATAGCATAATAATCCGAATCACTTGCGAGCAAGTGTCCTCAAAGAATAAGTTCGCTCAGTGTGCCAGAGCGGGATGTTACATACACCCCCTCTTGGTCTAAACTTCATCCCAAAGTTTCACAGTATATGTGCCGAAATATAGTGTATCACAGTATCATATGTTTATCTATCAAACAAAAATGGAAACTGCTAGCGCATATCATATGCGTCCTCCTAGGTCATCGAGTGCGGACTATAATTGTCCCATTGGACCTTGACCTGCTCTATCATTCAATATCATAGTTGTTAAACATGATGATCCAAGATGTAGACCTGCTCAGCCATGAGCGCTCCCTCGTCTGATACCTGCAAGGAACTCATGTCAATAACATGTGTAGGATCACTAATATAATGTCTCAAAACAGTTACATGAAAAACATCATGCATATGCCTCAAAGAATCAGGCAAGGCTAGTCGATAGGCCACGGGATCCTTTCTCTCCACAATCTCAAAAGGTCCCATGAACCTAGGAGAGATTTTATCTCCCTTCCCAAACTTGATTGGACTCTTATGTGGTTTAACCCGCAAGAAGACTCGATCGCCGACCTCGTAACTATGGTTGACACGATGCGCATATACATAACTCTTATGTCGATCCTGCGCTTCTTTAATCCTTTGTCTTCTTGTTTGTATTTTCTCTTCCATTTCCTGGATCATTTCTGGTCCCACCAGGGCATTATCCTAAAGCCGATACCAACTCAAAGGCATCTGAAACAGTCACTTGTAAAGAAACTCAAAAGAGGACATGTTAATGGTGCTCTGGTAACTGTTGTTGTAAGCGAACTCCACTAGTGGAAAGAATTATTCCCAACTCTTTTGTTGGTCCATCACGTACATGCGCAACATGTCCTCCAAGGTCTGGTTTGCTTGTTCAGTCTGACCGTCAGTCTCCAGGTGATACGCAGTACTAAAGTTAAGTTGGGTTCCCAAGGCCTCTTGGAAACTCGTCCAAAATCATCTAGTGAACACTGATCCTCGATCGGATATAATGCTCTTAGGCACATCGTCCAGCCTCACAATCTCACTGATGAAAAATTTAGCTATGTCATGTGCTTGATACGTCGTATGCGCAGGAATAAAGTGAGCACTCTTCATTAGAGTGTCTACTAATACAAAAATCAAGTCATGTCTCCTTGTCGTCAGTGGAAATCCAACAATAAAATCAATCAAAATAACTTCCCATTTCAATTCTGGAATAGCATGTGGTTGTAGTAATCTTGCTGGGTGTCTATGTTCAGCCTTTACCTGCTGACATTCTAGACATTTGTCCACATAGTTTACTATGTCTTCCTTCATTCCCTTCCAGAAGAATAAGGGTTTAAGGTCTTCCCTCATCTTTGTGACTCCCAGGTGAGCCATGTAAATTTCTCTATGAGCCTCGCTCAAGATCAACATCCTCAAATCATCGTTCGGCGGTACGTAGATCCGATTTTTAAACCTCAATAAACCATCGCTATCAAATGAAAATCCTTCAAATTGTGGTACCATCATTGTGTTTTGTTCGATAAAACCCTTGACCTCTTTGTACCAATCATCATCACGCAGTAAAGTTAGAATATTTTCATGTAGATTCGTCTGAAGAGGCAGCACCAAAAAGATGTGTGGTCTCCGACTCAATGCATCTACCACTCGGTTCATTGTTCCTTTTATGTAAGTAATCTCAAAGTTGTACTCACTAAAAAATTCTGACCAACGCCCTTGTCACATGTTCAGGTCATTTTGCATAAAGATGTGTTGTAGTCCACAATGGTCATTTTTTAGTTTGAATTTCCGTCCAGCAAGGTAGTGTCTCCAAACCTTCAAGGCATATACGATGGCTAGCAACTCCAAATCATGCATCACATAGTTCTCCCCATGCCTTCTCAGTTTCCTCAAAATGTAAGTGATCACTTGTCTTTCTTGCATCAAGGCCGTGCCTAAGCCTTCCTTGGATGCGTCTGCGCATACCAAGAAGTCCGCATCCATGTCAGGAACTTTTAGTATCAGTGTTGTTGTCAACAACTCCTTAAGCCTCCAAAATGCTTTCACACATTTCTTGGTCCAAACAAACTTCTTGTTTTTCTTCTACAACTTCATGATCATATTTGCTATCTTCGAAAATCCCTCCACGAACCATCGATAGTATCTTGTTAAACCCATGAATCTACGCATCTCTAGGAAATTCGTCAGTGCAGGCCATTCCATAATAGTCTCGACCTTGGCTAGATCCATGACGATGCCTTCGCCGGAGATGACATGCCCTAAGTAGTGAATCTTCAATTGATAAAAAGAGCATTTGGACAACTTCCCATACAGGTTTTGCTCTCATAGACACTGTAATACCAAGCACAAGTGCTCTCCATGCTCCTCCATCATCCGAGAGTAGATCAAAATATCGTCAATGAATACTTGGACGAACATGTCCAAGTATTCGCAGAACACCCTGTTCATCAAACTCATAAATACTCCTGGGGAATTTGTCAGTCCAAATGGTAAAACAATAAACTTGTAATGTCCAAACCCCATCTTAGAGGTGGTCTTAGAGACATCATCTTCCTTAATCTGTAACTAGTGGTATCTTGATCACAAGTCAATATTTGAGAACATCATTGCGCCCTTCATTTGATCAAACAGATCATCAATTCTTGGCAATGGATATTGATTCTTGATCGTGGCCTTGTTCAGTTGACGGTAGTCAATGTAGAGCCTCCATGACCCATTCTTCTTTCATATGAAAATAACAGGTGCACCCCACAGTGACACACTAGGACATATTAGTCCCAGGTCCAACAACTCCTTCAGTTGCATTTTCAACTCTTGTAACTCTGGGGTCGACATCTGATAAGGTGTTCTTGCTATCGGTTTAGTCCCCGGTTTTAGGTCTATGGTAAACTCCAATTTCCTATCCATCGACATCCCAAGTAACTCCTCCAAAAATACATTTGCAAACTTTCTCACCACCAGAAGGTGTTCTAAACCTTTCACTAATCCCTTCTCGTTTAACGCAAGGATTGCATAAAGCTTGCACCCCTTGCACATGCTCTTCCATATCTGTAAGGAAGAGATGAACCTTAGGGAAACTCCTTGGTTCCTTCCTACAATAATCCATATCTATCCCTCGTCATCAACCAAACTCAACCATTTCATCTTACAGTTGAATATCGCCTCATGCGATTCCAACCAGCCCATACCAATCACAACATCATAAGATCCTAAGATCATGATGTACAAGTCGGCCTTGGTGACATACTCTCCTAGGTTGAGGATGCAACCTGTAACCTTTCCTCCAACCTTTTGTTTGGCTCCCGAGGCCATCTCTACGAAGCTAAAATCATCTTGTTCGACTGCCTTTACCTTAATCCTTTTTAGCGCTACACTAGAAATGAAACTCTCGGTAGAACCAGGATCTATCAAAATACTAAGGGTATGGTTAGCGACGATATATATCGTCTCGAACATAGTCGACAAATGCTTTTCCTGGTGGTTATTCACCACTACATGAATACGATAGGCCTTTCCCATATCTCCAACAGTAGTGGGTCTGGCTGATCCGGATGCTCTAGTCCTCTCCACCAGGCAATCGCGTTGGTAGTGTGGCTCCCCACACGTCCAACACCCCTTCTTCAGCCCAGTAGTCCTGGTACCCGAAGTAGAAGGTGATGGCTTGTCGACTTGGAATCCTGGTATGTTCTGCTGAACAGGCCTAAACTATTGTTGCCACGGTCAACGCTTCTACTGATGTTGTGGTCCCTGATAAGGTGTTCGCTGCTAAGGCGTTGGTTGTCGAGGTGTAGTGAAAGTGGATCCCCTATGGAAGCCATGATATCTTGGCATATGTATGGCTAGTGTCTGATGCTACTGTGCTCCAGATGATACTTTCCTTGCTGGTCTCGCTAGAGTCCTGGACTAACCCCCGCTGATAAGCTCCTCCTCTACTATGAAGGCCTTCTGGACGACATCCTGCAAGGTTTGAGGAATCAAAATCCTGACCTTTGCACATATGTTGTTGTTAAGGCCGAACATGAACCTGTTGACCTTAAGTTTCTCAGTGTTAAGATGTCGAGCATACCAGAGGAGCTCCATAAAATGGGCCTCATACTCAGGCACCGTACGGTCGCCCTATCGTAAGGCATTGAAATCATTGAGTTGACATTCAATGAATTCCTTTGAAAGGTACCTCTCTCAGAACTGTTCCTTGAACAGTTCCCATGACACATCTTCGACGACCACGTTTAGTTGTGGTAGGAGCATCTTCCACCATAGAAGAGCGCTCGCCTTAAGTTGAAAGACTGTCATGCGGACCTTCATGTTGGAGGTATAATCGTGAAGTGCAAAACACATCGCCATGTTCTCTAACCATGCCTCGGTGGCTGCACCATTTGGGACACCAAAAAACTCAGGAAATTTGACCTTCTCGAGTTCACGGTGAATGCTACCAGTACCGACCGGAGCGCGCGGTGGAACCTTAGGGGGTGCCGACGCCCTGGCCTCATCTCTGTCCAAACAACTGATCAGTGCCTCAGACATGCACTAAAAAGATCTCATAATTCTGATCACATCACCAACTGCTATATGCTCCTATCCAACAACCTGCTCATCTCCTTGGGGGTTAGACCCCTCAGGCATGGATGTTATTAGAGGTTTCGTGCCTCCTCCCCTAGCACCTCATCGTCTTCCTCCGTTGTGTCCTCTAACCATGATTACCTTCACAAATACAAGTCAACTCAATTAGCAACAATATAATCAAATCATATCAACGAAATCCATAGCGATCCCAAGTCATGGGTTGAACCCACTTTGATACCATATGCGACGAACCTCCCATTTCATTACAACAACAATCCTCACATAACAAGTGTAATTTTGTGTGTGTGTGTGTGTGTGTGTGTAGGAAGGTAATAATGAAATTATACTCAACATCGCAACATGACAATGAACACAACTCATGGCACAAAAAACATAACGACCTAACATAAAAGCACATAAAGCACCTGGAAGCAATGTACAACATTCAACCGACGAAGAATAAGAATGACTACTTGCTTGTCCTACCCTGCAATGGTTAGGACCTCCAGGACACATAAGCAATGCTCAAGCCTAGGTTCCCATCAATTTTGACCATTTAAGATCTCAAGGCTGGCGACTATTCTGAGGAACAAGGATGTGTTTACATCCCACCTGACACAAGCAGACCAAGCCTACTAAGCTAAGGAAAAACATCCTAACATATCCACGCACCCAAAATTCATTATACAAGTAACTAGAACCCTTACAATGAGAAAACCAAGCACATTAAATGTTTACAAAACCAAGTACAAACATTAATTAAAATGAACAACAACACCCTCAACAGGAAGTGCAAGCTATAAATGACCTTGTCAAAAATCCAACCATTAATCAAGGCTAAATGGTCAATATCTATGATTTAAATTGGCATCAATTACAGATCAATTAACCAATCTAAATTCCATTAGTCAACAAGTTACCAATAGAACTTAATCATGAATTACGACTCAACTTAGCAAGTCTAAGATACGATCATCATTATTGTACAATCTAAATTTAACCTTAAAAAAATCAATGAGCAGTTCTAATTTATAAATTGTCATCAAGGTGCCATTTAATTCAACATTAAATGGACATCAATAAGAAAGTCTAAACTTCGACTTGGTTATAATTAAAAATATAATTAACATTAATTATAATCTAACTAGCTTGTCTAAATTATAAATTAGCCATTAATCAAATAGACATTAAATACAACAAATTCAGCAAAATACCATTGTCCATCATTCCAATCTAATTTAATCAATATAAGAATCATAAATTACAATTACCATCTAAATTAACATTAATGCAAATCAATGGATCAAATGCACCTCAATTTAGTAAGCTGGGATAAGTCCATGCTAAAACTATAAGAATTGCTACCTACTAGTTTAACAAGCCTGATCAGTATTAAAACATAAACTATAAATACAATCCAATGGACTAACCTAGTTAACTTAATACTAAATGAAATCGTCAAGTCTAGCCGATGTGGATCTAGAGGTTGTCGAACTAAGTAAGCGTTGTCTAGTCATAAAAAGGGGTTGTTCTATCAAATTAAAGTTGTTCCAAACAATTAAAGCTATCTGAAATTGCTATCTTCTAGTCAATTGAAAAAGTGACTGCCATTAAAAATAATCTTACAGGCAAGATGTGGTTATAGTCAGTGAAAAATTCATACCAGTCAAGAAATAATTCCATTGTCAAGAGATGTAACACAAAGAGGGGGAGGTAAGGCATTCAACGACGATCATCAATAAGGAACATATTCCTAAAGGGGGTACCATTTCTAGGTGACAAGTGAAATCATGGTCTTAACATCTAGAAAAACTGCCAGGTATCCAAAGGTCAGGCGCAAGCATAACTGTCTGGCAAATCACCGGGTATCAAGGGAAAATCGCAAGCAAACCAGAAAAAATTCCGTAGGGGTTGAGGAGTGCCAAGGAGCAAGCATCAAGGAGAAAATTTCTTGTTGTTCTCACCAGGTATGGAATTACTATTAGACAAGAACTCACTCAAGGTGATACGCTTAGTCTGACGGTGCTGGGCGAAATGCTAGCACTCAAAAAAAAAAATGGTGATTTACAATCGCCCTCCAGGTAGGTATCATGGTCTCAATAATGGGCTCATGGCTAGGCACAGTCAAATCATTCTTACTTCACAATTAGTTATTATTCACCGTAAATCCTAATAAAAACTGTAGGATTTACTCCATTGTACAATGCAGTAACTAACTCATTGTCACTATTTACTGTGGTAAAAAGGAAAATTGGATTGCTGGCCTACCACAGTTCATTACATAAAATCAAGAAGACCTGCGACTAATCATGACCCAAGTCGTTAAGCAAGGAGAACATCTATACAATCCCAGCTCATAGGGGAAAATGTTATTATAGCCATTACTCAGTTACAACTCGCAGAGGTAATATTTATACACTCATTACATGATGAAAATCGCTAAAGTAATATTTTTTTTCACATCCATTACCTAATTACAATAGAAGAGGTAATATTTTTACATCTGTTACATAATTACATCGTTGAGGTAAGATTTTTACATCCATTACATAATGACAATCGCAGAAGTAATAAAACAAGTAAATCCAACAAGAAACAAAACTCAGATTGAAGTTAAATACTTTTTACATCCCAGGATACCAATATAAAAATGCTGACAACAGTAAGAGAACGCCCGGGCCATTAGGATAACTCGTCGAAAAGATCATAGGGATTCTATCAGTCAAGGCGCAGAAAAATAAACAACAAGGAAGCAAGATAATCCATACGCAGAGGTCATACAGGAAGGCGCAAGTCAAACAATCAGGCAAGGACAACAAAAGTGGTAGATGGTTGATAGGTTCATCCTTTGCTTCATCATCCTCACACAGAAAAGTAGGGCATTGAGATCCATTGTTTTTAACGCTAAGGCGACGACCTTAGATCAGGCTCCTGGACGATTGCTCAGGCAAGGACTGGTGAGCTACGGATGAAGGCTAAACAAACTCAAGGTCACAATCAACACAACAAGGTGGTCAATACATGTGGGGAAAAGATCCATGGGAGTCAACCTATCACTGAGCTAGGCTAAGAAAATTTCAGAAAACCACCTAGACCACCATATCAGTTACCCAAGTAAAAATGCAGATTTAAGCATAATTTCTAAAACAATTTACCATACAAATCAAGAAAGCATATTGTTTCATGTTCTGAGTGGATTTCCCACATGCTCCTTGCAACTCTCATGTTTCGACCGGCGAGACCTCACTGGTACCTCCCAACCAATGCTAGGGGTACTCTTCTTCCCCCTTAGCCCCCTTAGCCGCAAAGGGGCCACACACTCACTATCTAGAGATTTTGACTAGCTCCCAGCTCACCTCGCAAGGCCGAGCTACCACTCCTCACCAAGATGGGTATCCCAACTCCCACAAGTTAAATCAGTCAAGTAGATATTTCTACAGCGTAATGTTACGCAAACAGAAGGTGATCCAACCTCCATCTCCTCCTTGCATTATATAGAGTTTCATGGTTCCTTACTTTCCCAAAATCTTGTTTAGTTAAGTTTTCAAAATTTAATTCCTAAAAATTCTTCCCCGTACAAGTGTCACCCATCCCCTTCGTTCCTCCATAAATTAATTTCTTTAATTAATTAATTATCCTTATTTCCCTCACCCACCTAGAGTTACTCCTAGAATCACTCCTAGGTGTCCCCAAATTCTCTTACAGGTTTTAATGGCTTTCCCTATTATTAAATTGCTTTTTCATTTTAAATTAGAAAGCTCTTAAATGGTATATACTTTACTAATTTTGAATTTCCTCTTTTTCCCTTATGTTCCCCTTTTTCCCGTTTTATATTTACATCTTTTCCTAGTTTCCTAATATTTTAGATTTCCCCTCTTTCCCCTTTTAATTAGAACTCAAAAAGGCAGGTGTGGAAATTAACCCTTTTTCCCTTTTCTCATTTAATTAGTATATTTTAAATTATCAAAAAAATAAAACAATTAATTCCCCCCTTATTTTTAATTTTATTCAAAAAAAAATTAAAATTTTATTCCAAATTTTACTCGAGTTAATTTTTTTTTTATTTAAATTTTATTCCCATTAATTTTATTTTATTTTTAATTTTTGTCCAATTTTATTCTAATTAATTATCACTAGCATGATTTAGACCTAGACCTTAATTTTTGTGAAGGGCGACATTTTATTAGGGAATTTTATTTATTTTTAATTCTTATCACATTGTTCATCCTAAGGCCGACTAGGTTCATTCCTTTATCAAAACAACGCGACGTTCCCTTCAGGACGCACTAGGTGCTCCAAGGGTGCCACTCACCTCATCTGTTCCCTTGTGCGATGTGCCCTTCAGGACGCATTACGTGCTCCAAGGGTGCCACTTGCCTCTTGACTAACTTGGTAGACATCAAAAACCCCTGGAGTCAATACTCCACCAGGTGAACTTGTGGGAGACTAAGGGCCGCTAAGTAATAAGGCCCCCCACCTTATTGCGCACCCCTTAGAATCATCGTGAGTGACTTTCGCAGTCTGCCTTCATGACATCGTGGCTCCTCTCGAACTAGTTAAATGTTAACATACAGTTCGAGCCATGACAGGAGTGCTAGTAGGCTGTGGCAGGGTTGTTGTCCACACCTATCCCTCAACATCTCTGGTAGTCATGCGTGACCCCTTTACTCCATATGTAAGTAGTCGGCAAGCTATCGTCAACCAGCCTGCATCATCAACATGTCATGTCAGAATATATCCATATCATGTCATCTAATCAGATGCACTAATATCCTAATAATACAATCAACCCCAATGGTACACTCCCTGACTCGATCTGGAGTCCAAGGGGTTCCATCGATGCCTCTGCATCCTCGAGGTCCAAAATTCTTCACACTCGGTAAAACCGAGTCAATAGCACCTGACTATGTGTAACAACCCTGGTTAAATAGTTGCATAGGGTTTATTAAGTATAGTTAATTAAATAATTTACTGTCTTAATGTGTATTAGTTAAGCAATGATTAACTATTAATAATATTAATTAATTAATTATTGTTTAATAAATCTCAATTAATTAATTAATTGATTACTTAACATATTCAATGATTTGGGTAATGAATTAAATGGCTTAATAACCTTAAATTATTTATTATAAGACTTTACGTATGCAGGGGGGGATGAAGCATTGAGTGGAGGGATAAGGTAATAAATGGTAGGATAAGGTAATGAATGGAGGGATAAGCATTAAACGAGGGTAGGGAGTTGGTGAATGGGGGGAGATATGACTGGGCAGAGGCCTTCGGTAAGGGGATTATGAAAAATTGGGAGGAGAGGACTATATTGGGCTGTTGGATATTTTTCTGGTTTTGGGAGTTTGGTTTTGGACATTAGGTGAGTTGTTGCAGGGGGCACCAGGTTGTAGGGAGTTTTGGGCCTGGGGGGAAGGAATCCTCACAGAATCCTAGAGCTAGGGAGACAGAAAGGCTGCTCCTAGCTGGTTGGGTGGTTAGTCGGTTTTGGGTAGGGTTTGGTCAAAGCATCAGGCTGGGAAAAGTAGCAGAGAGGACAACCGAATATTGGGATAATAGCATCAGCCATAGGTATCTATATTCTTTTATGTAATTTATTAGATTGTTGTTCATAAATTTAATTTATGTTGCGTATATGCTGAATGAAATGGCTTATTTCTTATGCTAAATAATCTTAATATTTAAATTTATGAATTTTATTAGGCTTAATTAATTTAGGTTCCTACACATGGTATTAGAGCTTTAGTTGACAGTATGTGGCCAAGGGCCTACCCACCTACTTAGAATCGACCCAGAAATAAACCATAAAACCTTAGAAACTGTTCTAAGATTGATCGAGGCATGTTCACCTTCAGACCTATAAGAAGCCTCGCCTGTAAAAGCTTCAAACCTGTCAGAAGCCTCACCTGTACAGAGTGATATTTTTTGTATATAATGAACAGTTAAAAAATAAATAAATAAAATTAGAATAGAGTAAAATATATCTGAATAGATATATATATTGAAATGAATTTGTATAATAAATAAGCACTCTTCCCACCAATCTCAGGGAGATTTTACGAAGCCTTTAAAGAAAAAAATAACATATCTAGGAAATATAATCAACAAAATAGCAAGAACAATCCCAAAAAACAAATAAATATCTAGTCCCAACCTGAAATAAACAAACAAAGTCCCAACCCAAAACGAATTAAAACAAAATAAATCAGCGATATCAAACAAAACAAGTTGTCATATACAAGAAACCCAAAAAAAACATGAAAATATGCTACAAGAAGACAATGAACTCTTTACTGAAGAACTAAAAACTGAATAAGAGATCCGTACCCCAACCTTTCTCTTATAAAACTGAGAAGGGTATTTTCTAGAGATTATATAAATATATCTAACACTTGCATCCTGGGATCTGCAGCTTACCTACTAGGTTCTGTGTGCTTTACTAAACTGAGTAAGGCTGCATGCACCTTTCCTAGTAGATGCATGTAAGCTTAAATTTAAAAAAAAAAAAAATATTAATGCATGCACACTACATGCTCCTTCACATGCAACCTGGCTCTGATCTATTTACCCTCTAATCTATTTACCTGAAATTCCATTTCCTCCATGTAGAAAGCTAGCAAGAATGTTTTAAAAAACAAAAAACAAAACGCAGGCAGCAAATCCAACGCAGAAGAGCTTACGGGATTCAACCCCAAACCCCTAGAATACATAAGACCTAGTTTATTCACTTCTCAATAAAAGGGCCCTGTCTTCCCCTGAGCAGCAATGATCTGGAGTTCATTCCATGCGATTTCTCTTTGTTGCTGAGTAACCTTGCCTATTTTGACCACCTCACTGAAGAGAAAATAAGATGGACAAGGGATCCGAGCAAGGTTGTTTGCGCAATCTACAACTACCAATCCAAAATTTGGACCACAACCATCTTCTTTAAGCATAAAATCGAGTGTCAAATCCATGCCCACGCGACCTGCAACCTGCAACCGCACACACAGCCAATAATAATTGATGTAAACAAAAAAAAAATGATATAAATAAAATTATTGGGCCCAATATCCAATTATCAAGTCAACTAAGAACTGAAGACAAGTCCACGAGCTATCAATCTAAGCACCCAACACAGCACAGAGAACTGAATCCACATGGAAGAGGAGCCCACGGGGGGCTTCTACATTGCACAACACACCAATGATTACATGCGCACCTCATAGTGCCAGTACTCTCACCGTCTCTGCTCCAATTCCACTCGCTTCCCCAGTGACAATTGTTGTTAGATTGGAAGCATTGATTCCTTGAGAAACTTCTTTAGCAATGGAGGCTGATCCAAACCCACTAGAACCAGCTTTTCCTGTTACAAGAGAAAGAAGTCCCATTATCGAATTGAAACCAACAGTGAACAACAACAAATTCTTGATGGGACTAAGATCCTGTTAAGAAATTGGTGCTATAATATGATCCTTATATATATATCAAACTCAAATTCGCATCAATGTCCTCCCAACCAATAAAACAAAAAGTACGGGCATGAAAAATGTGGTCTAACTAAACCAAGACAAAAGATAAACTGAATGAATGAATATGCCTACTCGTCTGGCATGGATGCATTACCAACCACAATCTTTACTCTCCAAACAAATTCTTCTCTTCTTCAATGTTCCCAATCTCCAGGCATGGATGGTGCCTCTTCTACCAACACTCTTCATGCTTCTCTTCCTCTGCCAACGCCAGAGACAATACAAGCCAATGACCAACACCAGAAACCAAACACTTGACCACAAGGAGGAGAATCCATGAGAGAAGGCCATGGCGGCTGACCGTGTAACGAGAGACCTCGCAAGAAGAAACGATGAGGAAAAGAGGAATTAGGGTTACGATGATAAAGGTTAGGGTTTAAGGGGACGCTGGAGGAAGCAAGGTGGGCACGTGAAATGCATGTGTGCTTGCACTTGTTTTTAAATTATTTTGATTTTTTTTTATTATTAAAATTTATATATATATATTTTTGTGTGTTCATTTAAATTTTTATTTTAGTGTAAAGTATAGTTAATTGTTTTAAAAAAATAATTAATTAATTCAACTAATTCAATTAATTATTTTAATTAACTGTCTTTAATTTAGTGTAAGGTTAATCTAAAATTAAAGTTAATTAATGATTTTAGGGATTGGATTAAATTTGGGTTAAATTAAATTTTGTTGGAGCAGACATGTTTTGAACCCACGACCACTCACCATAGTCCAAGCCTTGGAAAACAACCAAACACCAACACACAACATATGAGTTATAAAATAAATTCTTATACATAAATAAATTAATAGTCATAAAATACTATCCTGAAGTATAATCTCCAATTATCCATGTTAACCAAACACTGAGTTTCCTGCCCTCAACCATCGAGCCAAGCGCCAAGTCCCTCCATTCCATTACACCAGTCAAAGCCAAGCACCAAACTTCAGTGCATCGCCTCAAGCTTACTACATCATATGACCACAAGTCTAGAAACAATACCTAACCACAACGCACAAGCACTAAGCTCCAATGCCTAAAAACCACTCTACAATCCTCAAGACTCACACCATGGATGATTTTAGGGGATAAATTTCGCTCATGGACTAATTTTCCATGGTTTTTCCAAAAATGAGATTCTCTATTTTAAAAATGATTCGCCCAAATTCTATAGGATAAAATTATTTAACCTTAAAAATCACCAAAATTTTATAAAAACTATATAAAATCCTTAGAAATTTGAATATTTTTACAGAAATATTGCCAAACATTTATAGTTGGCATATAGAGGATTAGTAAGATTCGCCAAGGTTTCTACATTTTAAAATAAATTTGCATCCTTAAAATCATCCCTAAGTCTCGCACCTGCAGCCACCGAGACACACAATTCAATGCATATGTACAACTCTCCAAGGAAATCCCACGATTCAAGAATCGAAGGATATCCTTAGACTCATTTCATCGACATTAGGTTGGAAGTCACCTTAATTAGTTGTAAACACAAAGTATAAGGACTTAAAACAAGATAAGCGGGAGGGGGCTTCATGCGCACTAGGCATGTAAGTTAGAGAAATTGGCTAGTATGGTGCAAAGCTAGCATAGCTACCAGGTGAGGGAGTCAATAGTTTTCTTAGGCTAAGAAATCAAGCTTAGATGCTTTAGCCCTAACCTAGCCACTTCCCCTAAAGAGAGTAACGTCTATTTATAGACAAGTAACAAAAAAAATTACGCCTAACCCTGTTTTCTAGTTAAGTTGCACAAATGTGAAACGTCCTTGAACTCACCCTGACAACTTTGGTTGATGCATGTTAAATCATACAGGATGGTTAGGACTTGAGAGAATTTATTTAGAGGAGCATCGTCGCAAGCACCTCCAACACCGCCAGCACCGCCACCACCATCGTCGGAACTAGCTCTCATACTGCACTCTTTGGAGGCCATAAATGAGACTTTAAAGGGGTGACAATCAGCAGGGATCAAAGTGGAACCCCCACCATATGGAATGGGTAATCCAAAAGTGTCGAGGGATTCAGGGGGAGGACCTCCACCCGAAGACATCACTAGAGAAATGCAGAAGATCAAACTTTCAGAGTTTGTTGGGGGTTGCGCCAGTGAACACGCAGAAGCATGGTTGGAAGGCATGACAAGGTGTTTTTCCTTAAGGGACTATGCGTCCACCTCAAAGAAAAAGATAGAGATATTTTAGTTGAGATACATTGCCTTGAATTGGTAGGGAAACCTGGAAAGACAACTGCATCTTACCCCGGACACAGTATCTTGGGAACTTTTCAAGGAGAGGTCTCGAAGGATATATCTGCCAGCTTACTATGAGGAACAACAGGTAGGAGCATTTTATGCCTTAGTACAGGGAAACAAAACCATAGAGGAATATGAGATTAGGTTTATGGAATTGGTCAAGTATGTTTCATATATGGATAATGACCAACGACAGGCAGAATGATTTTTCTATGGGTTGAACCCTAAGATAAGGGATATGGTGTGGATGTGGAAACCGTCTTCAGAAGAGGAAGCTGTGGAAAATGCGCGTTATGTGGAGGAACACATGAACTTAACTGGAGGTACAAGACCTTCCTTTCTGCATCATCCTGGATTCATGGGGAAGGCCTCTAGAACATTTCCCAGGGGAGGGGGTTCAAGGCCACCTCCATATGGTAACAGAGTCGCACCAAGGATAGTAGCCGTAGGGATTTCAATGGAAGAGAGTGCAACATCTCGTTCATAATCAATGATGCAGACAGGTCCACGACCATCTCAGGGAGCAACTAGTAGGGGCAGGGGTTCCGGGGGAATGAAATCATTTCAAAGACAGTCACAGAACAATGCCCAGGTTCAATCTCGTGTTACCTGTTGGGGATGTGGAGGACCCCATTACCAGTGTGACTATCCAGAGTTACAATCAAGATTTGTGCATAGAGAAGGAAAGGCCCCGATGGGAAGAGAAAGTGGCAGCCACTATATTTACGAAGCAGTTAATAATCACCAGTCCAAACATCAATCCACGGTGGTGGAGTCATCAGGTCCGCTAAATCATATCAATGTAAACATTTTATTTGATTCTAGTGCTACAAATAATTTCATTTCACCATCTGCATTAGAAAAGAGTGGGTTGGCAGCCTACAAGCACAATGACTTTAAACAAGTCAAGATGGCTTCGGGGGAAAAACAAGCGGTAGGACCTAGTGTTGATAATTGTATAATAGACCTGGGAGTGTGTACTACCAAGTTGAAGGTATACGTCACTGCTCTTGGGGCATATGACCTAATCATTGGAATGGATTGGTTATAAGCTCATTGAGCTTTGGTAGATTGTTTTGCAAAAAGGGTGCTCTCTGTAGATGACGAAGGAAGGCCAATGGAGATCTAGGGATTATGGAGAAAGGGGTCATTACACTTTATCTCATCTATGAAGGTTAAGCGATGCTTGAGGAAAGGGTGTCGACTATATGTAGTGGAAGCAGTGAATGAAAGGAAGGGACCCTCCTTGGATCAGTACCCTGTATTGTCATAATTTAAGGATGTTTTTCCGAACGAGTTTCCACGGTTACCTGCTGAGAGGGAGCTTGATTTTACTATTGAGATAAAACCTAGTGCAAAACCAATTTCCAAGACTCTGTATCGGATGATAGTGCCAGAACTTTGTGAGTTGAAAATGCAATTGAAAGAGTTACTGGACTTAAGGCTAATAAGGCCCAATGTCTCACCTTGGGGTGCACCAGTAATTTTTGTAAAGAAGAAGGAGGGTTCCTTACAATTGTGTATAGATTATATGGACTTGAACTATGCTAGAGTGAAAAATAGGTACCCAATGCTGCAAATAGATGACCTCTTCGATCAAATGGAAGGAGCAGCGGTATTCTCAAAGATCGATTTGCGATCAGGGTATCACCAGTTAAGGATTAAGGAAGGAAATATTCCTAAAATTGCCTTTTGAACATGGTTTGGACATTACAAGTTTGTCGTAGTACCTTTTGGATTGACCAATGTGCCAATAGTATTCATGAGGCTCATGAACGGCGTATTTCGGAAGTACTTAGACTGTTTTGTACAAGTCTTTCTAGATGACATCCTCATCTATTCCAAAAATGAAAGAGAACATGAGGAACACTTACAAGTGGTGTTGTCCTGCCTTAGAGAGAACAAATTGTATGGGAAGTTTTCGAAGTGTTCTTTCTTTCAGAAAGAGATCCACTATTTAGGTCATATCATTTCTGGTGAAGGAATCTCTGTGGACCCAAAAAAGGTAAAGGCCATTATGGAGTGGCCAGTGACTAAAAAATGCCCATGAGGTGAGAAGCTTCATGGGGCTAGCAGGTTATTATTGGATATTTGTGGAAATATTCTCAAAAATAGTGAAACCCATCACCACTTTGCAGTGCAAGGGGGTCAGGTATGAATGGATAGAAGAATCTGATAGTTCATTCATTGAGCTTAAGAGGTTACTAACTAGTGTGCTAATTCTAGGAGTGTTTGATATGGAAGAGGAATTCACATTCTTCACAGATGCCTCGAAGAAAGGGTTGGGGGCCGTGCTAATGCAGGATGGAGGAGTGATAGCTTATGCATCAAGGAAGTTGAAGAAACACGAAGAGCTATACGCAACTCATGATTTAGAGTTGGCAGTTGTAATGCTAGCTCTAAAACTTTGGAGGCACTATCTTGTAGGGTAAAACTTTGAGCTCAAAACAGACCATCAAAGTTTAAAACATCTCTTCACTCAAAGGGATTTGAATGCCAGGCAAAGGCGATGGAGTAATTTTATGAGTGAGTATGATTTTGGTATTTCATACATCAAGGGAAAGGAAAATGTGGTCCCAGATGCCTTGAGTAGGATACCACATGTCTTCTCCTTGGTACCTTTAAAGGTCAATCTGAGGGAACATGTGTTGACGCTACTCCATGGAGACAGTTGGTATTTAGAGTTTACTTCAAACCTCCAGTGTGGGAGGAAATTAGATCCAAAGTATGAAGGATATAGACTTGAAGTAGATGGACTATTGAGATATCAGAGAAGGATGTACATCCCTAAAGATGGGGATATTCGAAGCAACATACTGAAGGAAGCCCATAGAGCACTTTATTGTGCGCATTCAGGTGTGAAGAAGATGTACGTAGACATGAGGAAGTTTTTCTTCTGGGCAAGCATGAAGCGTGATGTAGTCCATTTAATCACCAAGTTCCTAGAGTGTCAACAAGTGAAAGATGACCACCATCACTTGACAGGCCTCCTACAACCACATGATGTTCCTATGTCCAAGTGGGAAGTCATCTCTATGGATTTTGTTCTGGGCTTGTCACTCACATCTCATAGACATAATGAAATTCTTGTGATAGTTGATAAGTTAACCAAGAGTGCTCATTTCATTCCGCTAAGAGACACTTATGATGTCACTGATGTCACACATGTGTTTGTAAATGAGGTTATCTGTTTGCATGGGATACCTAAGAAGATCATTTCGGATAGGGACTCTAGATTCACTTCTAGGTTTTGGACAAGTTTGTAGTCAACATTGGGGACTCAGTTGAACTTAAGAACATCTTATCATCCCGAAACAAATGGGCAAACTGAGAGAGTAATTCAAGTCATGAAAGACATGCTTAGGATTTATGTCATGGATAATCAAACCCAGTGGGAGAAGTACCTACCTTTGGTAGAGTTTGCCTACAATAACAGTTTTCATAGCTCCATCAGAATGCCACCCTACGAAGCTCTGTATGGAAGGCCATGCAGAATACCATTAAGTTGGGAAAGATTATAAGACTGAGTAATAGTTGGGCTAGAGTTTATTCAAGAAATGGAGGAATAGGTGATTCAAATTAGGCGGAGACTAAAGGAAGCACAAGATAGGCAGAAACGTTATGCAGATGCACACAAGACTGACCGAAGTTATGAAGTGGGAGACCAAGTTTTCATTCGTATTAGGCCTAATAAGAGTACCATACGGTTCGAGAAGGGGACAAAGTTGTCACCTCAATTTGTAGGACCGTTCAGAATCCAAGAGAAAATTGGACCCGTTGCCTATCGTCTCGTACTACCACCCCACCTACATAAAACTCATAACGTTTTTCATGTATCTGTTTTACGTCATTATGTTGTTGATGAATCACTTAAACTAAATTGGAAGAAATTGCAGGTATTGGATGTGGGAACTCTCATGGTAGAACTGTTATGCATATTGGACCATAGATTTTGACAGCTAAGGAACCGTCTGGTAGACCAATTTAAAGTCCAATGAGACAAGTATAGTCCAGGATCTGCTACTTGGGAAGACGCCGAGACATTATGAAGAGACTATCCCTCAGTTTTTTGACCACCTCGAGAATAAGTTTCTTAAAGGTTGGGTGTATGTAACACCACCTTTTGACTTAGACAACTAGGATTACCTAAGGCCTACATACTTTTATTTTCTATTCACAATGAAACTATTAAATGATACACTTAAACTTTTAAGACGTATGAACCTTTATGAATGTTTAAATATATATGGATAATGATGGATATGATGGGATATATTGTGAGAATGTAAATTTTATGAATGTTTAAATGTTATTGATGATGATGGATATGATGTGATCTACTATGTGAATGTAAATTTTATGAATGTTTAAATGTTATTGATGATGATGGATATGATGCGACATATTATGTGAATGAGAATCGTATGAAGATTTAAATGCTATTTGACTGATGATTGGATATGATGAAATCTATTTGGTAAATGATGATTTTATGAATGGGTGTCGAAATTGAATTATGGGATATTATGAGATCTATTTATAACTTGAAAACTTTGATGTTAAGTTGTTGGTACATGGATACCGAATTGAAATGATGGTTGTATGCAATTACATAATGATAATGCATAGAAATGTATGAGTTTGTGTTACAGACTAATCTGCAAGTTATGGGGTATGAAATAGCCAAGGGATAATGATGATGAAAGTGGATGTCATGACCACTAGCCGAGAAACAACATGGTATGAATCTTTGTATGTGAAATTATATTGGTTTGGATATATCGCTATGATATGTGGACTAGTGCAGGATTTCAGGTGATGAGACTGCCCAAAACAGAATAAACGATGACAAAAATCCCAGCAACACGGTGCCACTATATATTCCATTGTAGGGTGTGGACCCTAGTTATGATTAGGAGGGGTGGAGGCATTTCCCACCATGTATGATCTGAAACCTGAAGTCATCGGAGGATGGTGTTAGCTCACGCTCCCCTAGACGTGTAATGATGACTGTCAGTTGCCTGCTAGGGAAGCTTGGTCAAGATAGTGACACTTCTGCTTACAGGTTATATTTCGCAAACATTTGATTGGTTTATTATATTTTATAAAAGAATAGTCTTGTTGATTGGATTGGATGCATACCTAAATTACTATAAGGGTGATAGTTATTGATTATTAGTACATGCACAAGACTTGTATGTACTAGCTACACATGCATTTCTTGTACCCGTACACTAGTATGTATGAGTTTTCTTGGCTTACTTACTAATAATGTTGGTTAATGGTTATGAATGTGTGAACCATGTGTCTTTTCCTTTGTATCATGAAATACCCTAACTTTGGGACGAAGTTTCCTGAAGGGTGGTTGTATGTAACAAGCCTGGTTAAATAGTTGCATAGGATTTATTAAGTATAGTTAATTAATTAGTTAATTATCTTAATGTGTATTAGTTAAGTAATGATTAACTATTAATAATATTATTTATTTATTTATTGTTGAATAAATGTCGATTAATTAATTAATTGATTACTTAACACATTCAATGATTTGGGTAATGAATTAAATGGATTAGAAACTTTAAATTATTTATTATAAGACTTTACGTATGCAAGGGGGGATGAAGCATTGAGTGGAGGGATAAGGTAATAAATGGTAGGATAAGGTAATGAATGGAGGGATACAGTGGGTGGGCATTAAAGGAGGGTAGGGATTCGGTGAATGGGGGGAGATATGACTAGGCAGAGGCCTTCGGGAAGGGGATTATGAAAAATTGGGAGGAGAGGATGGTATTGGGCTATTGGATATTTTTCTGGTTTTGGGAGTTTGGTTTTGGAGATTGGGTGAGTTGTTGTAGGGGGCACCAGGTTGCTAGGAGTTTTGGGCTCAGGGGCCAGGAATCCTCATGGAATCCTGGAGCTAGGGAGCCGGAAAGGCTGCTCCTAGCTGGCTGGGTGGTTAGTTAGTTTTGGGTAGGGTTTGGTCAGAGCATCAGGCTAGGCAAAGTAGCAGAGAGGACAATTGGATATTGGGATAATAGCATCAACGAGAGGTATCTATATTCTGTTATGTAATTTATTAGATTGTTGTTCATAAATTTAATTTATGCTGCTTATATGCTTAATGAAATGGCTTATTGCTTATGTTGAATAATCTTAATGTTTAAATTTATGAATTTTATTAGGCTTAATTAATTTAGGTAGGTTCCTACACTATGTCAATGTAGTGAAACAACATGTCATCAACCCATAACGTCTCATAATCAAAATCATCGGGACGACATATTTCCGGGACGACATATTACTGGGACAACATATTTCTGGGAAGAGATATTACCGAGATGACATATTTCCGAGACCACATGATATTTAGGTGGTTTTTCAGCACATGGTTTTTTGCCGATGGTTTTCTATTTCTAGTTAAGGAATTAGGGTTTTGGACTAATCCAGGTCATTGGGTTAGGATTTTGGATGTCATGGCTCCTATATGTATATTGTATTGTAACGCAGACCGCACCCTCTGCCTCGGCAAAGGCCTTTGTGCTGACCTCCTGGTCTTGAGGATTGTTCAAACTTTAACTTTGAGATGGAGTGGATCCCTTGATTCTCCACTGGAATCTCCCTTAAAATTGACTCACAGGTCTTTTCTGCTCCTCACAACCTCTAGGCCCAATCACTATTCTCTTCATGATAGAAGAATAGAAAATCGGGTTTTGGGGTTTTCAAAATCCTGATGTCGTGACCTTTTGGTTCCCGATTTCCCGATCTCCACTTTTCCGATATGCTCAAATCTTCAATTATCCATCTGGGCTAGGCTCATGGTCCACACGAACTCCTTTCATATGACCTCGGTCCTACCACCTTTCGAGATTTTGGGGTTTCTGATGTCAAAGTGTACGCGACCTCTTGTCCCCTAGATCCCCAGTTCTCCGATATGATGACAGCTGGCCCTAAAATGGAGTTTTCACTTTGTCTTGATTCTGGACTTCGCAATTCTGAAGTGTATGGACTTCTTGTCCACGGGATTCCTGATTTCCCGATGGATGACTTTCCTTTCGGGACTTTCCCCAAATGCTTGGATCTCTTCCACACGTCCTCCTATGATGGATAGTCCTGATCATTTCTCGCGATTTAGGAGTTTTCGCTGCTGAAATGCTCTGACATCTTATACCTTCAATATCCGAAATGCCGATGGGCTCCCGATCTCGCCCACGTGTCCCAACTGATGGACGACTCAGATCATTTCTGGGATTTCCAACATGGATTTACCCGAACTCTTGTCCTTCGGATTCTTGAAATACCGAACCCCGATATGCCGATGGACTCTCCTATCAGGATTTTTCCTGATGGCCCCGATTGTTTCTGCGTGTCCCCTCAAGATGGATGACTCAGATTGATTCTGGGATTCTCACTATGAAAATTCCCGATCTCTCGTCCTCGTGACTCCCGATTTCACGAACGTCAATATCCCGATGGCCATGCCCCTCGTCGAGACTTTCCTCCTCTTGTTCATGAAGCATAAACCTTCTGCAACTCCTGGCCGATCCAATAGCTGACAGAGTTTCATCACTTCTTGATGAAGTGTCTCCACCGTCCGTTCCAACGATCCCCTACGCTCTCTCTAGAGACTAAACTCCATGCGTCTTCACCCGATCTAACAGTTGACGGGTATCTGTGTGAGATCCAATGTATCACGATCTCCCCCTTCTGTGCACTCCTCCTACTCTCTCATAGATGTGGAAAACCAATGGTCCAGATCTATTTTCCAGTATGGTCGGATGGTTTCTATGCCTCCTCCTCAGCTTCAATGTTTTCTTTCATGATTCGGAGTAATTTCAAGTTCTCAAAGGCCTCAACCTTTGTCTTCATTCTCCTCTGCGAACTCCTTTACTTTGAATTCTCTCGCCCGTACATGAATAAAATTGTCCCTCCTGAGCTTTGGAGAACTCTGAACTCTTCAAAGAGTTTTGTGGTTTCTTCACTCCTTGCAGTTACGCTCTGTGCACCTAAATCACTACTCCTCTTGAGATTATCCTTGAATCCCTAAGGGGTTCTTTGACTTCTGCGCCTCTGCAGAGTCTTCATGCACACAAAGTGCTATCTTTCCTGAGCTTCTCAAACACTCAGATCTCTAAGGAAATAAATCCTTCTTCCTTTCTCCAAGAATATGGAGAATTTAATGCCTTCCTGGCTATCCTTCTACTCAAGCAAATTCTTGTTGAGCCTTTCAGGGTGTTCAACAACCCTGTGAAGATCCCTCAGTAGATTCTTCCTCTAAATTCCAGAACTCAAAGAGTCCCTTCTCTTCTATGCCTATCTATACACCTACTCAATGCCCTCCTGGTAGAGTGTCTTCTCACAGAACATCCAACAATTATGTACTCTTCTATGCACTTATACACCTGCTCAATGCCCACTTGGCAGAGCTTCACATAATCCTTAGTGATTCTGGTTCTCCTTGAACTCTCAGCAGAGTTCTTCCTTAGCACCATTGTAAATATGCTCAGTACCCACTTGGTAGAGCTTCACAGAACTCCTCATAGCTTCTGTCTGCAACTGTGTTCTTCTCCACAGCCTTGCCTCCAAGTTATTCAGCAACCTTGAGGTCTTTCTCCTGAGTTGTTGACTCTAGTTCTTGTGTCGTAGCACGTCTTTGTCTGAACCCGCAAAATTCAGAAGTGCTTCAGTGCACTGGGATTCAGAGACCGTAGTACTTTGTCACGCCTTCTTGACATGAAACCTCAAAGACCACTCAAGCATGAAAATCAAACATACTCCTGCAAAATATATGATAACAACATACATTCATAGCATAATAGAACACTCATAGACATTCCTTCAACACAGAATCCATGCAGGAAAGACTGCTTCTATTTATATTAAAATGGAAAATGCATGTATTTACAAGGTGTTCCTAAGCACGGCCTGTAACAAGGTCTCGGCTCTCTCTCTTCTTCTCTCTACTCGCAGATTCTCTTCTATTATCCCAACTCTCTCTTCTCTATGCTAGCTATTCCTCCAAAAATGAGATCCTAAATCTCTTTTTACGTGAGGGGTCTCTTCGAGCTCTTCCCTCCAATCTACCTACCCTATTCAATTACATTGAATGGGTTGTCTAGTCCAGCATCGAATCTAGATCTCATCCTTACAAACATTTAAAGGCCTGCCTACCCTAATGCATGTACAAAGGCATGGCCCCATGGCTCAACAACCTACAACATTAATTACATTTGAATTCAAAATTGAAGATGAGGGTTGCACCTCTCTTCATCCTTGATTGCATGCATTGACGTGGCTGGATGGCTGGCTGATGTGGAGAGATGCTCCTACATCATACTCCTCAGCTGAAAAATCATGAGCTCCTGCTCATGAGCTTCCCATCTCAGTCGTGGAAGTCCTCTTGGATCCCAAACAAATCTCTGGAGTTGTTCATCTGCTCCATCTATTTGTTGTTGTTGCTGCTGCACTGCTTCTCTTCTACCTAGCTTCTCCTTATTGGCAGTCTCTGTTGATCTCAACATCAACCTTCTAATATTATCAATCACTTCATCCAGCTGCTCCAATAGCTGGCCCTGTTCCTGTAGTCTCCTCAACTATAAAAATTTTCTGCAAATGGGCAGATCACTGTGATTTCCCATGCCTTCTTCTTCATCTGCTTCCAACCTCACCTGTTGGATGTGAATGCTCTACACCTTCATCCTTCTCTCCAGAGCTTCAATTTGTTCATACAGATCAACCAAACTAATTTTTTCTTCTTCTTCTCCTTCTTCTTCTGTAAACTCCATGGTTGCAGTCTTTTCAGTCTCCTGACTGAAAATATTGTGCCATTCCTCGAATTGCTCATCATCCCCTTCTACTTCTTTTACTCTCAGCTTCAGTGCTACAGCTTCCTCAGCTTCCTGGATGAATATGTTGAGCCATTCCGTAGAATGCTCATTTTCCTCTCCTACTTCTGCTTGGCCAGTCTCAAACACCTGCTCCAATTTTTCTCCCCTAATAGTCTCAACTAGTTGTCCTTCTGTTGTTGCTACATCTGCAACATAGATTTATGCCTCTCCTTGGGAAAGTGGTAGGAATACCTCAATTCCCTCAATCATCAGAAGATTTCTCCGATATTCCTCTTCTGTCAACTACATCTGTTGATCTAAATCCATCCCTGAGCTCACCTACTCTATCAGCTCTTCTAGCTTATTCCAACTCACCTCTAAGTTTATGAGACCCTCAAATAGTCTCATCTGCTCATCCCTGCCCACCTGGCAATATGGGATCTATTCACTGCTTCCATGATAGACTATGAGATCAACTGATCCCATATTCATCAGTACTCCTTGCTGAATTGAACTCACCTCTGAGTCCATGAGACTTTCAAATAGTCTTGAATGCTTATCTCTGCCCTCCTGGCAATTTGAGATGCTTCCACTACCCTCCTAGCAGTCTCTGAGATCCCGCAGTGACCTCATTTCATTGCCTAGATGGAAATGTGAAATTCCCTGGCTGTCCTCATGACAGTCTCTGAGATCCCACATTGATCTCAACCCTCTGCCCACCTGGCAATTGGGAATTTCCTCTCTGCCCTCTTGGCAGTGCTTGAGATCTTCAGCTGATATCATTTCATTCTCTTCACCGAGAATTTTCCAAGTATCTGGTTCACATACCTGAACCATTTCCTTAGGTCTGTCGAGGTTTTCAGCATGCCTCAACCATCCTCTTAACAACCTATGCTGTCTTCTAGCCATCAACTCCTTGACTGGCCATTTTGGTTTTGCCTTCCTCATAGGCCATTCATACACCCATCTTGGCTTGGCTTTCTGTTGCATCTGCAATGCAATCTTTTCTATTCTTGCCCTGATGTCGACAAGTTATTTCCCCCTTTCAGTTGTGCTCATCAGCACTAGGATTTTCCTCCCAGTATACCTATGGCCTTCAGTAGCCATGTTGTTGTCTTTGTCTTCTCTCCTAGAAAACCTGTTTCTGTCACTCTGTAAACCTGAGTGCTTCAGCCTCTCCTACAGTCCTGCTGATTGTCTTCTTGATTGTTGCTTTCCCGCAAACAATCACCATATAGTTTCAGTACTCTGTCTTCTTCCTTTACCTCCCTTGCCTGAAATATACAAGCAAGAATCAGGCTCTGATACCATTTCTTAATGCAGGTCGCACCCTCAGCCTTGGAAAAGGCCTCTGCGCTGAACTCTCGGTATTGAGGATCGTTCAAACTTTAACTTTGAGCCAGAGTGGCTCCCTCGATTCTCCACTAGAATCTCCCTTAAAATTGACCCACAAGTCTTTTCTGCTCCTCGCAACCTCTAGGCCGAGTCACTGTTATCTTCACAATAGAAGAATAGAAAATCAGGTTTCGTGGTTTTCAAAATCCCGATGTCATGACCTTTTGGTTCCCAATTTACCGATCTCCTCTTTTTCGATATGCTCAAATCTTCAATTAGCCCTCTGTGCTAGGCTCATGGTCCACACGACCTCCTTTCATATGACCTCGGTCCTACCACCTTTCAGGATTTCAGGGTTTCTAATGTCGAAGTGTACACTACCTCTTGTCCCCCGGATCCCCGGTTGTCTGATATGATGACAGCTGGCCCTAAAATGGAGTTTTCACTTTGTCTGGATTCTGGACTTCGCAATTCCGAAGTGTATGGACTTCTTGTCCATGAGATTATCGATTTCCCGATGGATGAATTTCCTTTAGGGACTTTCCCCGAATGCTTGGATCTCTACCACGCGTCCTCCTATGATGGACGGTGATGATCATTTCTCACGATTTCAGAGTTTTCACTATTGAAATGCTCCGGCATATTGTAGCTTTGATCTCCGAAATGCCGATGGGCTCCCGATCTTGCCCACGTGTCCCAATTGATGGACGGCTCAGATCATTTCCAGGATTTCCAGCATGGATTTACCCGATCTCTTGTCCTCCGGATTCACGAAATACCAAACCCCGATATGCCAATGGACTCTCCTATTGGGATTTTTCCCGATGGCCCCGATTGTTGCTACGCATCCCCTCAATATGGACGGTTGAGATTGATTCTAGGATTTTCACTATGAAAACTCTAGATCTCTCGTCCTCGTGACTCCCAATTTCACGAATGTCGATATCCCGATGGCCATGCCCCTCGTCGAGACTTTCCTCCTCCCATTCACAAATATTAAACCTCATGCAACTCCTGGCCGATCCAACAACTAATGGAGTTTCAACACTTATTGATGAAGTGTCTCCACTGTCTGTTCCACCGATCCCCTACACACTCTCCAGAGACTAAACTCTGCGCGTCTTCACCCGATCCAACTGTTGATGGGTATCTATGTGAGATCCAATGGCTTACGATCTCCTCCTTCTGTGCGCTCCTCCTACTCTCTCCTAGACATGGAAAACCAACAGTCTAGATCTCTTTTCTAGTCTGGTCGGACGGCTGCTATGCCTCCTCTTGAGCTTCAACGTTTTCTTCCAGGATTTGGAAGAATTTCAAGTTATCAAAGGCCTCGACCTTTGTCTTCATTCTCCTCTGTGAACTCCTTTACTTTGAGTTCTCCCACGCATACATCAAGAAGGTTGTCCCTACTGAGCTTTGGGGAACTCTGAACTCTTCAAAGAGTTCTATGGTTTCTGCACTCCTTCTAGTTACGCTCTGTCCACCTAAAGAACTACTCCTCCTGAGCTTATCCTTGAATCCCCAAGGGGTTCTTTGACTTCTGCACCTCTGCAGAGTCTTCACACACACAAAGTGCTATCTCTCCTGAGCTTCTCAAACACTCGAATCTCTAAGGAAATAAATCCTTCTTCCTTTCTCCAAGCAGATGGACAATTTAATTCCTTCCTGGCTATCCTTCTGCTCAAGCAACTTCTTGCTAAGCCTTTCAGGGTGTTCAACAACCTTGTGAAGATCCCTCAGTAGATTCTTCCTCTAAATTCTAGAACTCAAAGAGTCCCTTCTCTTTTGTGCCTGTCTATACACCTACTCAATGCCCTCTTGGCAGAGTGTCTTCTCACAGAACATCCAACAGTTATGTACTCTTCTATGCACTTATACACCTGCTCAATGACCACTTGGAAGAGCTTCACAGAATCCGTGAGATCGGAAGAGCG
>CBVK0101870903.1:0-10277 GCA_900067695.1 Picea abies
CAACTGTGTTCTTCTCCACAGCCTTGCCTCCAAGGTATTCAGCAACCTTGAGGTCTTTCTCCTGATTTGTTGACTCTAGTTCTTGTGTCGTAGCATGTCTTTGTCTGAACCCGCAAAATTTAGAAGTGCTTCAGTGCACTGGTATTCAGAGACCGCGTTACTTTGTCATGCCTTCTTGACATGAAACCTCAAAGACCACTCAAGCCTGAAAATCAAACATACTCCTGCAAAATATATGATAACAACATACATTCATAGCATAATAGAACACTCACAGACATTCCTTCAACACAGAATCCATGCAGGAAAGACTACTTCTATTTATATTAAAATGGAAAATGCATGTATTTACAAGGTGCTCCTGAGCACGGCCTGTAACAAGGTCTCGGCTCTCTCTCTTCTTCTCTCTACTCGCAGATTCTCTTCTATTCTCCCAGCTCTCTCTTCTCTATGCTAGCTATTCCTCCAAAAATGAGATCCTAAATCTCTTTTTACTTGAGGGGGCTCTTCGAGCTCTTCCCTCCAATCTACCTACCCTATTCAATTACATTGAATGGGTTGTCTAGTCCAACATCGGATCTAGATCTCAGCCTTACAAAAATTTAAAGGCCTACCTACCCTAATGCCTGCACAAAGGCATGGCCCCATGGCTCAACAACCTACAACATTAATTACATTTGAATTCAAAATTGAAGATGAGGGTTGCGCCTCTCTTCAACCTTGAATGCATAATTCAAAATTGAAGATGAGGGTTGCGCCTCTCTTCAACCTTGAATGCATGCGCTGACATGGCTGGCTGGCTGGCTGACATGGAGAGATGCTCCTGCATCATATTGTAAACCATGTAACACAATGTATGAATATAATATATGCTTGTTTTCCCGGTTTGGGTTTCCAGGGGAAAAATCTCTGTGTAATGTTTGCATTTGCCATTGTATCTTTTCTATTCTTTTTTAAATATTTGGTTATAATAGACATTGTACAAGGTTAGAATTTACAATTATATGCTCCCTCTTTATTACGTCCATGGAGGAATGTTATTGTTGATAACAAAAATAGGTCAAGTAAGTGGATCTGAGCTCTCCAAATGGATTGACACCTTCAGCTACCAATGAAAGCCTAAGATTATAAGGCTCGTATTTAAAATGTGGCCATATTTCCTCTATGCTATTAAATGCAGATCCATATGCAAGCATTCAAAGAACACCATCTTTATGTCTATTCTTTACATGGTAATCCATAAACTGTGATATGCTTTTGCACCTGAACAATTTCCACAAACATGGAATTATGGGAATATAACGAAGAACTTTGCGAGGCACCTTTTTTGTTACTTGATCGGTTCGATATCTACTAATTTTACATTTCAAGCATTCTTAGTTCAATGTATGTTCTCCATAATATAGAATGTGATCATCATGACATCCATGAATAGCTTGATACTCCAGTTCAATATATTTCATAATGTCGTGTAAATATTGGTATGTGCAACATAAAACATTTGACGGTGGTAACAAAGATTCACCTAATAATATACAACATAAAAAATCAATACTGGTTAATATAAAGAATATTGATCGCACATATTGCATCCAAATTTAACAGATGATCAAATAACAATAAAAATAGAGGAAAAAATAAAACCTTTATCATCATGTACTAAGTGTGAAAAATATATATTACATACCTTAACAGTTGTGACACAAGTGTTTGAAAAATCATTTGTAACCCTTAAGTTCACTAGTAGCAATATAACAAAGAGAAGAATTGTTTTGGAGCCTTCACAAAGAGGTTGAATTTCCTTCTCAAGTATAGGTATATCAAAAACATCATCAAGTTGGTTATCATCATCATCCATTGTAGAATTCTTAAATGTCTCTTGGATAAATATATTTGTCCCATCTTCTTCAACTATGTTATTAGCATCATCATCTTCTTCCATAGGATCATTAACTTGATCTTCAGCATCATCATCTTCTTCCATAGGATCATTAACTTGATCTTCAATATTCACATCATGTTCCTGAACAGGCACTTGTACAACCACGTCTTCCTCCACGGGAAGTTCCCCAGGGCGTTGTTCCTTTATAATTACAAAAATTCAAGTAATATTAGTGTATATAGAAAATATTAAAACAATACAGACATTTACAAATATAATATAGGAAAATGAAGACAAGAAATACAAATACAAAGAAATTTTGGTGAGAGCGAGAAATGGAGACAAAAAATAAATTATGAAGCTTGTGCAATTTATCAAGATGTCTATGAATATGTTTAAAACATCTAGGAAAAATGTTACCTTCTCTTGACACGTATAAAGAGATACACTTTGTGATATATATATATATATATATATATATATATATATATATATATATATATATAGTTGTGAATATTTTATATATTAAAACTAATATTTAATAATATATTGTTTTGGTCAATTGGGTATAGTCCTAGTGGTTTGTGTCGAGGGGTGTTTCCCTCCCACTTAGGTAATGAGCAAGAAAGCTATCGAAAAAGCCTTGTATTTCTACAAAATCTGGTTTACCCGAAGTACCATCCTCAAATTGAGAAGAAGTGCTAGGTGGGTTTCCCTAGGCTTTATTCCAAAGTAAAATAATATATTATTTTGATTTTATGTTTATGTAATAACCATACACCACTTATAATTGATGATTATCAATTATTCATAATTACAAATGAATTAATATAAAGAATTGTCAATAATTATATTAATATTAATTATTAATTAATCACTATCAATAATTACATTAATATTAATTATTATATATATTATTTTTTATAATATACAATATAAACAATCAATATATTTTATGGTCAATAATTCCTTGTTTCTATAACAAGAGACCCCCTCCCCTACACGTATCGATTTGTAGGAAGGTATACATACCCTACCCCTCTCTAGATTTGAACCTGCTACCTACAAAGAGAAAACACATGTAAGCAATGAATATACTTTATAGTTAAGATTATTGATTTATAACATCAATAAATTTTATTTATGATAAATGTAATTATATTTTTATTATATATTTTAGTTTGATATAGAAAAACTAATATTATTTACTTAATATTAGAAATTTTACATTATTTTTATCATTTTTAATATATATAATGATTAAGACGTGTTTATTCCTTGGAAGTTATAGGTTCAAATCCAGAAGGGTAGGATATCTATACCTCCTTCAAATCGTGAGAAGAGGAAGTCTCATACACCAATTTAGACTTTATTAAGAAAAATAGATTAAATAAATAGATTAAAATTTATAAATATCTTATATTAAAAATATTATGAATATTTTATATATTAAAACTAACATTTAAGAAGATGTTGTTTTTATTTTATATTTATGTAATAACTATACATCACTTATAATGGATTATTATCAACAATTACATTACTCAATATAAGTGACTACGAATAATTATAATGGATTATTATCAACAATTACATTACTCAATATAAGTGACTACCAATAATTATATTGATATTATACATTCATTAATCATTATCAATAATTATATATTAATTTAGTATATGTGGATAAATTGTATATGTAACCTATTGATATTTTTTAATATAATATGTAAAATATACATTATAGTAAACAATATTTATATTAATATAATTTTAGTTGATTTTATTATTATCTCTATAAAACATGTTTAATTTATATACCCTGAGTGGGTTTAATGGTTAAGAACATGTGTTTCCACTTAAAAGGTCACAAGTTCAAATCTAGAGGGAGGTAGGGTATGTATACCTCCGTAGACTTTACCAGTAAAAATTGTTGGGTGGAGGGGGTCTTTGTAATACCCCTATTTCCCCCAGTTTGTAAATATAAATATAACTAGCCAAGAGACTATGACGGACTAGATATGTGTGAATGTTTGATTTTATGAACGTTTGTATAAAATGTCAATGTAGGTATTTTCTATTATTAATAGAAAATGGATAAGTGTTGCATAATTGTTGAAAGGGTAGGTTTTCTAAGATAGACCATGGATTTTATGAGAGATATGGCGAGGGGAACCATAAATGGTTGAGATGACCCTCCACCAAACCAATACCTTACTGGAATTAATGGCTCAGAACCAGAACATTTCTCTGACCCATAAATGAATTACCAATAATAGTGGTAGCTGGAACAATCATCCTCAAGATTTAATGAGGAGATGGGCCAGAGTACCCATCTGCAAGACTTCCAAACCTGACCATGACCCAGGGATTCAGACCCATGCAACCTTTCCGAGGAAGGAAAGAAAGAGGTAATTTGTGGGCAGAGGAAAAGAGGAGTGAGCAGGAATATCTGAAAAGAGAGAAGATTCAATTAACCAATCTCGAAAAGAGAAAAGATCTCATCTATCTCTCTTGTTCGAGGAAGAATTGAAAAATAATCTCATTATAGGCACAAGAAGTGACTGGCAGGGTTTTTGTTACAAGCTGATAAATGAGGCTGGTGAGTGACTAAGGAAGTACTCGTGGGAGGAGGAGAGTAAACTTCATCCCTAACTGTCATTGAGAAAGAAGGAAGATTATCTCTCAAAAAATCATGGTCTAGCTCAACGGTGGCCAGTGGTAAATTCATTAGGAGTGGTTGTGCCCATGGTTGGGTGGAAACATGCACCCCTTTCAATAGTTTCTTCAAGATTTTTGGTTTCTAATAAGTATCTTCATACTCTATGTATTGAAATGGAAAATATGGTTTCATACATATATTTATCTATCTATGAATGATTTATGTATTGAATGAATAAGGTAGATGTTTGTATTATCTCCCTATGAACTCATGCTTTTTAATGGTCTTATGTTTTCCTCCATTTAGCATTTAAAGAGTCGTGGGGCGTAATCCTCCCAGAGGGTCGGGGTAGGATTTATTGGAATGTTTAAGTCTTGTCAAACTTTTGAATCTACCCTCTTAGGAATTTCAAGTTCAAACCCTATGGAAGGAGGACACCTCCTTCAGACTCTTCACTGTATGACCGAGGGATCATGCCCATGTCCTTAACCCATTTACGACTAAAATAATTAGCGCATAAATCATAAGTGTTTCCAAAGGATCCATGTGACCAAGGTCTGGGAATCCTATGCTAGGCCTGAAAGGAGTTAATCCTTATGGCTTTGGAACTTCGGGATCTTGGAACTCTAGAGTTTTCAACCCTACCGTTTATAAATCAGTCAAAGGAAACTAATGGTTCCATCTACCCACAAGGTCAACTATCGCATGGAAGTTTCATTATCCAAGATATATGGACTTGAACCACCATTAAACCTTGATCCATTCAGTTCTCATGAAGTCACGTGAACCACTGATTCGAAAGTATTTGGGAGTCCCCTTAGCCATCACATCTACACTAAGTAACTTTGATGAAGTTCTACTTCGAGAGAACATAGATGTTATAACATCAAACTCCCTGAATGCCAAAGTTATGAAGTGAGGAGAGTCGTGTATCTATAGAATACATTAAGGACCCATCTTAACCATTGGATCCACCAGTGGAGGGACCCGCATATGGTACTTCAGCGAAATCCTGCTTGAGGAGAGTAGAGCGGACATGATGTCGAAATTCCCGATGGTCGAAGATGTGAAGTGAGGAGGACGATAGATTTAGGGACCCTTCGGGATCTCCCCTAACCATTATATATAGACCATGGTCATACTGACGCTAACCACTTCAGAAGAAAGGAGAAATTCACACAGTGGATCCCTCGAACACCAAAGTTACGAAGTAACGGAGGCCGTAGATCTAGGGGTTACATGGACACACTGTGATTGTACTATTGAAGGAATCGAAAGGAAATTAGTTCAAGGTGATGTGGTATGTTGACCTCATCTAGGGTGACTTGAACCCATGTTTGGCATGCCACGTGTCACCTGTATCCATACGTTTCACCAACCCTACATGCCCATAAAGACATGACATGTGTCACCCACTGTAGGGGCCATGTGTCCTCTTTTCCTTACCGTGTGTCATCTCTGACAATTACCTATTTTTTCCATATGAAGGGAGGAGTATTTGGGACCCACCTATATTCATTATCACATCTAGTACATCACTCCATACAAGAGCGCAGCCTTCGGGAGTTCAGGACTTCAGAAATCTGGAGGTTTGGGATACAGTATCGAGGGTAATTTGAAAGGCCCAAAGGCCATAGCCACGGGGAGATATTTCAGTATCCCTCAGGAGTTCGAAAATTTAGGACTCCGAAGGAAATACATGCAGAAAAGAAAGGGAATGCTTAGTGTCGAAGTGTTGAACGTCGAATTATCCTCTATCTTGTGTGTTAGATGAGGATTAAGTCTCGCCATTGGTTTGGATGGTGGATGGGCCTTCCATGTGGGTGGTAGGAACCTGGAAATGGTACAAATGAGATGGACCCACATGGGAACCATGTGGTCCTCAACCAATGAATGATCGAAGGACTTTAGGAAGCCATAACTTGTAAACTAGAGGTTGTATTAGAGCCTGGTAGCAGTAGTTAGAAAACTAGGGCGAGTATAAGAGGATGTATCATCTCAGAGAGATGATTCAATATGATTTGAGTAAGCAAAATTGTGATGCCCCATCCTTAAGAAATGGTACTTAGGGGTCAGGTGTGTTACAAATTGGTATCAGAGCATGGTTACAACACTTGTCTTCCTTGGACTCATGAACGAGTTATCACTTAAAAATATTATTTAAAGGAGTTTTAGGGGTGACACCCTATCTTAACCCTTTCCTAAAAGGCTTAGTTAAACCTCTATTGAAGAAAGGAATGAATTTTTCTACTCGGGTGTGTTTGGAAAATATGAACTATGTGTTGTTCATAAACTAATAGACCATTAACTAGCATAATTTTTTTTATCAACACTCAAGCAGTCAGTAGACCGTAGGAAAATTACAACATAAAGGATGGTGACACACCATGAATTGGGAGAAATCTCCCACAATAGAGAGGAATAATATGATGCGATGAGGGTGGTGGAAACCCCTCTAGATCTGTTGAAACTGTAAGAAGACTTATGGAAGAATTAAAAAGTTTTAAGGTTGACAATGAAAGGTTGATAAAAGACCAGGAAAATAAAACTGAAATTAATGTACTCCTGCTGCAAATCTTATCGGATATACAAAGGCAACTGCGACATGGACCAACAACCATTCATGTGGGCAAACATCATATGAGGAAAACCCAAAGTCCACCTAAGATATGAAAGAATGGCCTTGAAAGTGGGAACACAAGGAGGATCACATAATAGAGGGCCCAATGTGGAGCCAAGAGACACTCGTTAGAAGAATCCTCCGGTGAGGAAAATGACAACTCCAAGTAATCCTCTAGTAGCAAAACTAGTTCTCATTTCCAGAGGAAAAGAAAGAAGAGGAAACATTGCAAGAGTCATGACCCTGAAGAGTTCAAGAAATAAAAACCACCTACTTTCAATGGAAATATTAATAAGGGGGAAGAAGAAGAATTTTGGCTGCTTGGGTTGAAAAATTACTTTAGATTCCATGAATACTCTGAAAATTTGAAGGTTCGAATAGCCATTTTTAACCTAAATGGAAAATCCTCCATTTGGTGGGAGGACCTTAGGAAGGTGAAAGGAATCTATGAGAAGGACATATCATGGAAAAAAATTTAAAAATACTTCAAAAAGAAGTATCTGTCAGAGAAGTACTTTGATGGGAAAACCAAGGAGTTCTATGAACTCAAGTTGGGATAGCTCACCACAAATGAATATATCAATAAATTCCTTGATATGATAAGTTATGTACCCTACATAAATGATGAAAAGGTAAAGATGAAACACTTATTAGTGGACTACCTTAGTCCTTCCAGGACAAGATCGATTTTGACGAGTCAAAGACCTTAGAAGAGATTATCCAGAAGGGAAGGTATTACTATGAGCAGTTCAATAACAAGACAGAACCTCCCGAGGAAAGGAAGAAAAAAATTTATGGGAAAGGTTCCAAGATGATCCTTCCTACGAAGAGTGTATACCAACAAAATTTCCCCTCTCAAAGTGGAAATAAACCCTTTGGAGGAACCCGAGGTAAGACTGATAAAATAAAGAGAGAACCCTTGAAATGTTGGGGTTGTGGAGAAGAACATCTTCTGAGAGACTGCCCATATAGGAAACATAACATTAGGAGGGTCTACAACATCAAAGAGGCTACCAAAATCAACGATGTATCTAGGAGCATGCCACAGATTTATGCATCCTTGGATAATAAAAATGTTGACCACCAAGCTTCAGTGGTGGAGATGGAAGGTATGATTACCAACCATCTAGTTTCCATTTTAATTGACCTTGGTTCTAATTTGAGTTATGTTTCCCCTCAAAATGTTGAGAAATGTAAATTGCAGCAAGTTAAACTTTTTAAATCATGGTTGGTATAACTATCCACTGGAACCAAAAGAAAAGTAACGTAGGTTATACCAGCATGAAAATTTGTTATGACTAGATTTCTCACCCAAGAAAACCTAAACACACTTCCTTTAGGATATTATGACCTATTGATTGGCATGCACTGGTTGGTTTCCCATAAAACCAAGTTGGATTGTTACAACAAAACTTTGAAGCGTAAAAATGAATAAGGGAGAATGGTAACCCTACAAGGGATTCAAAAGCTTGTCTCAGTGAGACAAATATCAACACTTCAAGTGAAAAAGTATTGCATAAAAGGATGTCCTTTGTATGCAATGTATAAATATGTGTTTCCAGAAGAGGTACCAGGTATACCTCGAAGAAGAGATATTGACTTTTCAATAGAACTTGCACCAGGAATGGTGCCAATTTCTAGAACACCCTATATAATGAGTACACCAGGGCTAGTTAAGCTCAAACTATAGATAAAGGAAATGATGTACAAAGGATACATCAAACTTAGTGTGTCTCCATGGGGAGAACCAACCTTGTTTTTCAAAAAGAAGGAATGAATACTTAGGATGTGCATGTACTATAGGCAACTCAATAAGACAACCATAAAGAATAAGTATCCCTTGCCAAGGATAAATGACTTGTTTGGCAAATTAATGGGTGCTACCATTTTCTCCAAGATTGACTTGAGGCCTAGATACCATCAGGTTTGAATTAAGGATGAATACATCCACAAAACAACCTTTAGGTTAAGAAATGGTCACTATGAATATGTGGTGGTGCCATTTGGGCTAACCAATGCACCAACCACTTTTATGTGCTTAATGAATACTGTACTCAGTAAATTATTAGACAGATTTGTATTGGTTTTCATTGATGATATCCTAATCTATTATAAGAATAAGGAAGAGAATGAATAACATATCAAGTTATTGCTTCAAGTACTAAGAGAACATCATCTCTATGCTAAGTTTAATAAGTGTGACTTTTTTCATAAACAATTCCATTACTTAGGCCATGTTATTTATGAAGAAGGGGTGGTTGTTGATCCTGACAAGATCAAATCCATTATGGATTTGCCTACCCCAAAGGATGTATCTGATATCATATCCTTTATGGGCCTAGTCATATCCTTTATGGGCCTAGAAGGATACTATAGGAGGTTCATAAAGGGGTTTTCCAATATTGGTTTCCCAATAACTTCCCTTCAAAAAAAGGGAGTTAAATTCATTTGGACATCAAAATGTGAAGAGAGATTCCAAGAGATGAAATAAATTCTAGCCAATGCACATGTACTAAATATTGCATACCCAAACAAATACTTCCTTGTGTGTATAGATTCCTACAAGGAAGGACTCCGAGGAGTCCTTATGCAATAAGAAAATGTAATTTTCTACGAGTCCATAAAATTGAATGAGCCTGAAATCAATTATGTGACCCATGATCTAGAATTGGTTGCCATAGTTCATGCTTTAAAAATGTGGAGGAATTACCTCCTAGGTGGAATATTTGTTCTGATGACATACCATTGTGGGTTGAGGTACCTATTTGATCAACCAAAAATTAATTTTATACAAGCTAGATGGATGGCTTACTTAGTGAGTTTGATTTTGAAATCAAACATATTAAAGGGAAAGAAAATAGGGTGGTTGATGCCATGAGGAGAAGTGTGAAAATGATTCACCTGGAAGCAGTAAAAACCTATGAAATGGATGTCAAGGAGAGAGTCAAGAGTGCACAATAAATCGATGCATTATTCGATATTGTAAAATCGTACTTAGAAAAAGAGCCCACAGGGATAAAGTATGAAGGTTATCAAATGTTGAATGATGGCCTAGTAACTTAGAAAGGTAGGTTGTATATCTCGAATTGTGATGACTTGAAGAGGTTCATGAT